>SNQJ01S0185514.1:0-18721 GCA_010110895.2 Picea sitchensis | reverse complement strand
CGATGATGAAAATAATGTGGTAATTGCATGGGGTATGAAAATTATGACACCTATTTTTGCTATTGATCTGTTTATTTTGGGAAAATGGTATTGTAATTTATAGTCCTCTAAATTGTTGAGTAACGACTCGTTAAATTCCGTATAAATGGATGAAGGTTTTTCTAGAACATTCTATTCTTTGGGATGGCTTGATTGCATAGTAGTTTTGGTGCAAGTGGACATAGTTTAATTCCTTGCGCGATATTTTGAATAAAAGGGGATTGCATAATTAATATTTTCTCTTGATTTCCAGGGGAAAGCAAAAGAAAGGACGGGCTACTCCAAGGGAGGGAAAGAGAATAAAACAAGAAAATGAACTGAAGCTCGAAGATGATGATGATCCAGACTTGTGCTTAAGATAGCAGGATCTATGTATTACAAATTTATATTAATTATCAAGGTTATTTGAAAAAATTAAGGGCAATTTAAGGGAAAAGTTCCACCATAGTTCAAAGAATTCCTGCTACAAATTAGTTACATGGCAGAATGTCTATGCATTTCATTACTTTCATTATGACATGGAAGCATATTGCACTTGTTTATTTCTAAATCACCAATGTTGGGTTATTTGCCTAAATTTTTAATATTTCGAGTTCATGATCCATGGGTTATGTTGTTTGTTGGTGCCTTCATTACTATCTTGCATTTTTTAATAAACATATATTCTAGGTGAAAATGTTGCCAAGGGTCGAGTTCTTCTATAATTTGGATGAATGTTTGGATCTATACATGTTTGAGAGAAATGATTGAGATACAGATGCTAAATTTTCTTCGGTAATCTCTACAGTTGTATTGCTTACAATCTTTGCCTAACTGAATCTGTTTTCCATATTCTTGGAACATGTTTTGCATTGACATTGATGTTAGATGGTACTAAAAAAATCCCTGACTGTTGACAACACACTTATGTTTCAACCCAAGGGGTTAGCGCAACCTCTTGTCACCATTGTTGTTGGTCATTTGTCTAGTTCAGTGCCAACAGGTGCTCGTTTTAAATATGCCCGGGTTAGGCACATTAGTCTACACTGATGGGTTTAGTAGGGATGCCATCCATGAGTGTGGAAAGGCATCCCTTGGGTTTCCTTGTGAGGTTTTGCTTGGAAAAACATGTTTATGTTTTGTTTCCAGTTTCTATTTTGATTGCTTATTTGGTCACACCTTTCTGCATTTCTTAATACAAAATGTTAGGTCAACGATGAAGACTATCTAATTTTTCTCTGTATTGTTTGAACTTCATCTCTGGATTGATTTTTTTTTTTTTAGAGATTCTCATGGTATAATAGAATTGATGCAATCATCATTATCAAAAAACATTGATGTTATTTAAGATGGTTCATGGTACACATGACGCACATCTTCATGAATATGGAACAGTGACATCATGGCCGATCCAAAATTTTCATCTTGCCTGGGACGCCTTTTAACGACAAAGGAAAATTCAAGAGAATCTGATTGTGGTCTTTATTGTCTCAACTTTTTCTTGATTAATTATTTTAGAGTTCTCTTGGTATAGGAAGATTGATGCAAACATTGTCATCAATAATTATCGATGTTGAATTAAGATTTCAATGTTAGGTGCACATAGTGCATCTCCCTAAGTATAGATTAGTGACCTCAAGTAGTCCAAAATTTGCAACCTGCCTTATAATCCTTTTAAGGACAGGGAATTCAAGTGTCGAAACATTATCGTGGTTTGCAAACATTTCCACATACCAAAGCAACCAATCTATAATCCGCTTACTGATTACACGTGCAATCAATCGATGTTATTCTAGTGGATGTTTTAGACTCTCTTGATTGGATTAAATGTCCACAAAAGTATTCAAATTTGTTTGTTTGATCGATATTGATATTAAATTTCTATTACCTCATTTGTTCATGGAATGTTTTGAATATCACCTTTTGTTCAAATCTCAAAATATACTCATGTACGACTTGTTTGAGTGTGTTTGGTTAACTACTTAAGCCAATATTTTTTTATGAAGTATGTCAATATATTATCCATTCATCCCCTTCTAGATACCAAACAAATAAATAAGTTTAAACCCCTTCTAGGGAAACTTATTAGTTAATAATCACATCTGAAAATGCACTTTTACAATAGTAATTATGACATTGAAATCAATCCCTTGTGTTCTTCCTTAGATGTTAATTCACTTAACAATTTTCTCTTTTACTTATGTCCAATCATCAAGGAATCAATGACTGCAAATAACAAAGTATAAAGAACATATATCACTAAAATACAAATATGAAAATGGCACAAGAGGTGGATCGATGGAAACTTCATATATAAGTTCAAGATGAAGTACAAGTACACATCATAGCCTTATTTCAAGGCTTTCACAAAAACTCAACTATAAAAAAATCTCTAGCTAGGGTAAATCATCAAACCCTAGCTCAATAAAAAAGATCCAAGTGCAAGAATCTTTCCAACACAACCTCTAAGACAAGATGACCTCCTCTTCTATTCTTCTTCACAAATTCACCCTAGTGATTTCTCTCAAAACTCTAATATCCAATCTCCAAGGGATAAACCATAACCATAGAACCCCAAGATTCTCCAAGAAGACTAAAATACCTTAGTTCATAGAGAAAGAGAGAAAGAGAATACAAGTACAAGAGACGACTTATGAGAGGGAGTGGAAGTGTGAACTTTCTATTTTAATCACATCTCATTACAAGAGTGAATACAAGTGAGTGAATAAATATGTTATGGAAAGATTCTCTCCTTCCTCTATTTATATGAGAGGTACTATGTGGGCTACATGATTCTTTGTAGGCCATACATGTGAGTTGTCCACCCTAAAGTACATGTGTCATGCTCCAATGGTGATGTCGCGTACAATAATGACTCTAAGGTGATGTAGCTACACAAGGCAAGTCTACACCACTCCATCACAAGCCTCCACAGACTCCATCTATCCTCCAAAGCAATGTAATCTATTGGGTCAACTACTCCTTGAAAGAACATTGTCAAAACCCCAAGCATCCTCAAGCCATATCTAATCCTCCAAACCGGTAACCAAGCCACCACATGTCAACTAGGGCTTGAAGCCCTCCTCTATGTTTCACAACACTACAAATGCCTTGAAGGGTGCTCTCTAAACAAGTGGCTCTTCCATGAGGCCTCATTGAAGGGAATCCACCAAACTACAAAGAGATCTCTAACACCCAAGGGAAGGACATCTCCAACACCTAAGGGAAGAACATTGAGACTACAATCAAATGAGGTCAAGTATCCATTGAGTAAGCTATAATAATTATGCATATCCATCATAGGCCATCACTCATGCTATAATCCATTTCAGACTATTAGGGGTAAAACATATACCATGTATCCTAAATCTCATGAAACACCCCCAAATATGGTGTAAATACTTTTGAAGTAACTCAAAAACATTACACTCCTTATTTAAGAGGAAAATGTTTAATCCAACATTTGTCGACTTCCTCTACTACACCAACCATTCTATTGCAAATCATTGTTAGTTGTAGCCTCATAATCATCCAATGTTATATATAACAAAGTTGTCAACCATGCTAGCACACATTTCGATCATCTAATGAATAATGACCATCTGTGAATATGAAGGAATATCTCCTTGTAGCAAAAACAACTTGCCAAACTCCATCATCCTCCAAGTTAGCATAACTGACCAACATCAATGGACACCACATCATTAACTCTCCAGGACATCATGGAAAGACAATCACATCTCCATACAAGATCAAGTATTTCCTAGAATACAAAACTTGTGGTATAGTCATCAACCTGCCAACATGTGAATCCCTCTCATGTATCTAAAATCCTTTGGCAACTTAATCAACCTGAACTAGGTCAAGTCCCTCATCCGGAGAGAATCCATAAGAGTATCACCAAGGGAAACTCCATTTGTTTGAGAGAATCTAGAATCTTTCTTTGTTTCGTACTCCATAACACTTTGATTGGATACAACACTTGAATCAATCTTAACATTTTCAATCAAGGCATCACACCTCTCCTCCAATGAACAACTAGAAGTTTCATGGATGGAAGAAATTAATGCTACATGGCTAGTATATCTGCTAGGAGACAAAATTTCCCTCAATGATGATTTGGATTAGAAATCTCCACATTCTCCTCAATCATTAAAGGAGAACCCTGCTCATTGAAAGATCTCACATCCTCATCTATATGAGATACAACTAGAGTGTTTACATTGTTATTGTGCAAACTGTAGGTTGGGAAAATCCCAACCCAATCCACAAAATGGTGATAATGGTGGGAGAGTTTACCCACTGTCACCTCAGATAAAAACTCCCCTCGATTTAGTGTCAAGCAACAACAACAACACCACCCCAACCCTAGCCCTAGGGTGACATCAACCTCCTCAAAAGTGATGTTTTAACCTCAAGAGTAAATTGTTGGGTTAGCAAAGGGTTGGGATCGGTCCTCCATGATGTCTTCTCAGGCCTCCAATAGCTAGCATCATTGTTCGTTGCATTGGCCATGGTATCCAACCCATGGGCCCCAAGCCCCAGGGAATCCCAAGTTGGGCTTGTTCTTCCAAAACCGTCCATCAACTAGGTCCTGCAAAGACAATGAATACGCCCTCTAAGGATCTCATGTGAATTGCATCATGATGAGTAAATCAAGTCAATAAAATATCCATTTAAGCATGTACATTAAAAATTACCTCATCAAAATAAACAAGTGCTCAAAGACCCTATGCAATTTGCCAAGTTTAGGAATGGGAGGGTTGGCAAAGTGACCTATTGGGTGAATCGTACCTCAAGTTTAGGAGTGTTTCCCAAGTGGACCCCTCTCTAAGCCACGTGGAAAAGGTAAGATGGATGGGGTAAAGACTCTTGGGCATGGGGTTCATGACATACAAGGGATCGTAGTATCTCATTTATGGGTGCTTTTGTAGAGGGTGTGGTGCACCTTCGTTTTCAACGCAACCTTTTTCCAAGCCCATTTATTTCCTTTATCTTTTAAAGATGTTTCTAGGTTGAAGCCATGGTGGGGCTTCTACCTAAGCATGAAAAACAATGCCCACCTTGACTCTACCCT
Organism: Picea sitchensis; assembly: GCA_010110895.2. Lineage (NCBI taxonomy): Eukaryota > Viridiplantae > Streptophyta > Pinopsida > Pinales > Pinaceae > Picea > Picea sitchensis. Next base: position 13,626 of record SNQJ01S0185514.1, on the reverse strand, counting down.
TGTCACATCACGCTTCCCCAAGTTGAAGTCATGTGTGGGGCTTCTACCTAAGCATGAAAAACAACGCCCACACATGCTCCATCTTGGTTGGCATTTTGTATTAGTTATTTTTTACGAGTCCCATTAGCTTCTTATGAGAGACATTTCATTGTCCTCGGGATCCCTGGGTGAGCATCTAGAAGGTTCATTATTGTATTTTATCTTTTTCCAGATACAAGTGTTTGGGCCTTCAGTCCCTTCCCATGAAATGAGGGGCAATCCCTCCTGGGGTCAGTACACCTGAAAATCCAAAAAGGTAAGGAAATGATGGGACAAAGTGTTGAAAGTGACAAGTGTGGTTGAGAGTGGCATGATGACTCGTCAAGAGGACCTCCCAGTAGAAAAACTATCCCTAAAGGTGACCCTCCTAGTAGGGCACAATGTCAACCACTAAGGTGAAACAAGGAAAAAAGGATAATGTCCAAGCAGACGTTACATAATCAAAAGCAGTTTTAAATGTAGCAAACTCAAATGCCTCAAATATTGAAATGATACTCACCATAATACCTGGCTTGTACCTCATGGAGCAAGACCTAGTGTCTTCTGAAAGCTAGCTGATGTGATGGATACCTTCATGATGAACCTGGAACTGTGGTGGTGAGGAGAGTCTCCTTCTATGCAAGTGGACATTTTTGGTCAAGTTCTCTCTCATTACTCCATGTTTGCAACCTGAGGGCCTCAAGACATCATCTCCTTAGTTATCCCTAGATATTGGGGATAACATTTGGCTCCTACTTGGGGACATGTACTCTCCGTAGAGTGCGTGAGAACCTCAACATCTCTTGGTGGACCTATTCCTACTTCAAAACACAAAACTGTAAAATCCAATGTGGTTCTATCACCCTTCGTCCATATATATCAAATCTCAAAATAATAACTAATCTAGAAAGACAATTTTGCATTTTTTCAAAAATTTCTAAACTAAACATGTAATATGATGAAAGAAATATGCAAGTAGAGAAAAATGAAAATGAAATGCAAGTAAACTACCATGAGCAATCAAGATGAAAATGAAAGAAAGCAAGAGGACCTACCTACTTACCTGGTGCATTGGGGCCCTAAAGATTAGGTCCTGAAATGTTAGGTGAAGTCATATAACCAATGCAACCAACTGATCATCTCATCAAGGTATCTCCCCCTATTCTTAATCATGCAATACAACACAGATAAGTCAAGCACATAATGATCATGAGCATAAATTGACATATAATCAATCATGAAATGAAACTCATGGAGATGGGTGGGAGGGAAGAAATCCTAGTGGAAAGAACATCCACAAGCTTGATCGATCCATCTCTTAATGATAATATCGTATGTAGATGATGGCTCATCTATATGACTAAAGTTGACCATCTCCCTGTCTTCATGTGTAGCAAGAACAAAAGTCAGGTAAACTTCAAGTCGATATTCGACATGATATGTTTCGTGGAAATCTTCTTCATCATTGAAATTGTATTTTTTTGTGATCATGGCACATAAGAAATTTAATCTATGACATGTTTCAACAAGATCTAGTGTCAACAAATCAATAGGGTTTTCTTCAATGATATCTTCATCTGCAAGGGCTTGTTCTTCTTCTTCGCTTGAATTTTCATAGCTCCTCGAATGTTGAGAGGAGATAAGGGATCCCAAGAAGAACTGATGATTTTCCAAACAAGCAGAAATAGGGAAAGGCACAACCTTAGGTCTAGAGAAAAACTCTTCTCCTGGACCTAGAAAACATCATTTTTTTAATCTGCAAATCCTTGCAAAAAGTTTCAATATGAAAATAATTATGTTTGGTAGCATGATTCTTTGACTGTTTTGGAATGGTCACATATTGACATCTATCAAGATATGAGCACAATGGTGGTTGGGAATATTCATAGAACAAGCTCGGTTCATCGAAAGGAAACTCATCACAACTCTCAAGGGATGGACAAGAATCATCACGAGCATATTGCGACAAGTTATCTTCAAATAAGTCTGTAACCATATCATCATTGGGCCCCCAAACATCTGAATCATATATGTATGAAGATCGGTCCTCTAAACTCAACCCCTTTTTCTTGAGAGCTACCTTCAATGTCGTAAATGGGATCTCCATCAATGATGAAGCAAACCACATCATGTCTACATCTTCTAATCTGTATGAAATCATCAATGTGTAGATTTTCCATGTCAGAGAGGTCTTTCACAAAAGAATTTGCATCATTGGGACTACTCACTTCTCCATCTTCATGTGCAGGAGGAAAACAAGGCTAAACGACTTCATCTTCGTCAAGAGGCAACACAAATACCGATGTCTCCTTCTGCTCATCTAGATGTTCCACTTCATCAGGGTCTTCTTCTTCTTGGAAAATTTCTTCATGGATCTTCTCTTTAACCAAGTCCTCACCATCTTCAATAGAATCAAACAATTCACCATCCCTATCTTGATCTCTAACAAGTTTGCAGACTTCTTCGAGCATAAAAAAAAAAGATCGACCCTGAGACGGAAGGCCTTCCTGGTAGTCGTACCTTTTTTTCATAGCATTACACAATGACTTTACTCCGAAGTAGGAAATGGAAACCTCCCATGCCATGTTCAGGGTAGGCTTCCTCTCATAATTTTGAAGGATGGCGTTGTACTCTTTTTTTCTTTGCACATAGAAACTGACCAAGAAGTCCTTATTATGGCAGTGCTCACGTAATTGTTCACATAACTCATTGTATTCATGTATGTTTTCCTTGAGTCACTCAAAAATTTCCTCATTACTATCATCTTCAATCTCTTCCTCCTCAAATGTGTTTTCATAAGATGTTAGAAGAAGCATTTCTTTGAAACCTTCAACAAGATCTAAAAGAAACTAACACTCCCGAAGAAAGTCCTCGGGGTATTGAATAATATCTTCGAGCTTCTGATTTCTAGGGCTCCAATGCTTGAGGAAGTCTCAGATAAGGATTATTGAAGAAGACATACTTTTAGGGATAAAAGAATGTTTGATCCAATCTATTTTCCTTTCTTCAAGAGATAAAAGAAACAACCACATAATCATGTATTCTTGCTCTATGTTGTTGTGTATGATGAATTCAACAAAACTCGATGACATGTGCAACAACTAAGGATGGATCATCATCGAACTTAGGGACATGAATCAACTATTTCATCAGGAATTTGTTTGGATACCAATAAACAAACTGAACATCCAAGGCTTCGTATGCCTCATCAAAGTGCCACAAAGACATCTTTCCATCACTTGGGTAAACACTTCAATGGAGTTGCCAAATGAGATCAAGGCTCATCAAAGGATGGAAAGGGGTAATCAGGGAAAGGTGGGTTCTTGGAAGGTGGATTCGCCAGATGAGCCTCCAAAAGAGCTCGTCAAGGGTGGAAGGGGAACATCCTTCAAGTGGAGTCGTCGGGAAAGCTAGTGGTAAACACTTTGGGAAGGAAGCTTGCCAAAGTGTCATTAGGGAACAAAATAAGATTCAAAATCCTCCTCGGCAATGATGCCAAAATGTTATTGCGCAAATTGTAGGTTGGGAAATCCCAACCCAATCCACAAAATGGCAATAACGGTGGGATATTTTACTCATTGTCACCTCAGATAAACCCTCCCCTCGCTTTAGTGAAGGAAAAATCCAACACAAGGGGGGAGTCCTGGGTGACCCTAGGGAGAAATGAGATGAAAAGTGATATGATGGAAGTGATTCCCCTATAGGTGAAGATACTAAGTGGAATATAGCTTGGAAAAGAGTCTCAGAAGTAGTTAAAATTTTCCAAGGAAATTGAGTACCTACAGAAGATGATTGTACCTTCCTGAGACACAAGAAAATACGAGATACAAGCTAAACAATCCAATGGACAGACAATTTAATCTTATTGTCCCTATTTTCAACAATGAACAAAAATATATATCAGCAAGTAAACAATTATTAAAGTTGCTACAAGATGCTAAAAGTCGGGTAAATGATGCAAGAGATAAGCTAGCAATAACTAGAGTAACTCAAGCATGACACCATACGAATTTAGAAATGAAATAAGGTTGTTATAGACAAGAATTGCAGAGATATATTATCAGCCTTATGCTTGTAGAAAACTATTGCTACAACAGAAAATTTCAACCCACAAAAAGTACAATTAAACCACCCAAAAAGTGCGCCGAGACTAGTAGATTATTATGGCAACATGCTAGCAAATTTTGACGGTTGAAATGTAAGTTATAAATAAAAAGGAGACTAATTTTTTGCAACCCTAATGGCTGTAGATTTTGTTTATTTATAGCTTCAAGAAGACTAAGAAAACCTAGATGCCCTAGAGGCCTTAGAAACCTCAAAGCATCAAGAATAGATCCCAACTTAAACAATATCAATATCTCACTAAATCATGTTTACCAATGCAAAAAATTTATTTCTACAATGCAAAATTCATATCAATTCCTTTAAAATGTAGGTGAATGGAGTCTCGAAAAGTATGAATTAGATCAACAAAATCCCTAGGGGTGTAAATCCACTTACTCCCTAGGGTATGCAAATTAAACTAAGCTATATCTAGGAGGGTGTACACCCTTGTACTCCTCCTAGCAACCTTGCAATAAATGACTTGTAAACTAGAAAATTAGTTGAATCTTAATGGAGGGTGTATGAACTTATACTCCTAGGGTTTCAACCAACAATAATCATGAAACAAGCAATAAGAACTAACAATTGCGGATTTTCCTTACTAATTCCAAGAGAGATGCAAGATCAAATTGTAGTTCACCAAGAAATGACCATTCATAAGCAATAAAAGAAGTCTCCAAGAGGTGCGCACCACCTTATCTTAATGGTTCACCAATAGATATCACCAAAAATCATTTGCACAAGAGAGAGATACCAAATTGCCCAAGTAAGGTGCAAATTTTAGCCACTAGTCTTCTCACAATGGGAGAGCTATGATAAAAATGGAATAGAAATGATCTCTATTTATAAAAATCCTACTAAAAAATTTTATCCTCTTAATTTTAGGGTAAACCACAAAGTAATGGGTAAACAACCCTTAATTTTCCCCTTTACATTATAAAATTCAAATTTAACTTTAAAAATGCACATAAGAAACCCTAAAGTGACCTCATTCCTCTACTAGGGTGATATTTTGTCATCAAGAGAAGGACGTTGGGCTTGGAGATGACACATTGGGCCTCCAAAGGCCTTCTCCTCAAGCGCTATGATCTTCAAGGTACTTCTCTCCATCCAAATATGCCAGGTGTCAAGCAGCAACAACACCACCACCCCAACCCCAGCCCTAGGGTGACGTCAACCTCCTCAAAAGTGACGGCTTAACCTTAAGAGAAAATAGTTGGGATAGAAAAGGGCTCGGCTATGTCCTCCATGATGTCTCCTCAGGCCTCCAATAGCTAGAATCATCGTTCGATGCATGGGCAATGGTATCCATCTTGTGGGCCCCAAGCCCCGATCAAGCCCAAGCTGAACTTGTTCTTCCAAAATTGTCCATCAACTAGGTCCTGCAAAGACAATGAATATGCCCTACAAGGATCTCAAGTCAAATGCATCATGATGAGTAAATCAAGTCAAGAAAAGGGCCATTTAAGCATGTACATAAAAAATTACCTCATCAAAATAAACAAGTGCTCAAAGATCCTATGCAATTTTCCAAATTTAGGCATGGGAGGGTTGAAAAAATGACCTATTGGGTGAATTGTACCTCAAGTTTAGGAGTGTTTCCCAAGTGGACCCCTCTATAAGCCATGTGGACAAAGTAATATGGATGGGGGAAAGACTCTTGGGCATGGGGTTCATGACATACAAGGGATTGTAGTATCTCATTTATGGGGGCCTTTGTAGAGGGTGTGTTGCACCTTCATTTTCAATGCAACCTTTTTCCAAGCCCATTTATTGCCTTTTATCTTTTAAAGATGTTTCTAGATTGAATCCAAGGTGGAGGTTCTACCTAAGCATGAAAAAAAGTGCCCACCTTGAATCTACCCTAGTCGCATCATTCTTCTCCAAGTTGAAGCCATGTGTGGGGCTTCTACCTAAGCATGAAAAACATTTCCCACACATTCTCCATCTTGGTTGGCATTTTGTATTAGTTATTTTTTATGGGTCCGATCAGTTTCTTATGAGAGACATTTTATTTTCCTCGAGATCCCTTGGTGAGCATCTAGAAGATTCATGATTGGATTTTATATTTTTCTAGCTACATGCCTCTAGGCCTTTAGCCCCTTCTTCCCATGAAATGAGGGACAATCCCTTCTGGGGTTAGTACACCCAAAAATACCAAAAGGTAAGGAAATGAGGGGACGAAGTGTGGAAGGTGACAAGTATGGTCGAGAGTGGCACGATGACTCGTCAAGAGGACCTCCCAGTAGAAAACCTATCCCCAAAGGTGGCCCACTTACTAGGGCGCAATGTCAACCACTAAGGTGAAACAAGGCAAAGAGCATAATGTCCAAGAAGAAATTACATAATAGAAAACAATTATGCAACAAACTCAAATGCCTCAAATATTGAAATGACACTCACCATAATACCTGGCTTATGCCTCATGCAGAAAAACCCAATGTCTTCCAGAAGCCAACTAATGTGGTGGATATCCTCATGATGAACCCATAATTGTGGTGGCGATATGGGTCTCTATTTGTGCAAGTGGACACTGTTGGTCAAGTTGTCTCTCGATACTCCATGTGTTCAACCTGAGGGCCTTGAGATATCATCTCCTTAGTTATCCCTAGTAGTTGGGGATAACATGCACTTGAAATTGAACTTGAACTAGCTCAATAATATATTTCCATGCATGTTCCTCTTGAGAAATGGAAGGCCATACCATCCTTTCACTAGAATGTAAGAGTTCCAATGGATTAAATAGTAACTTGTAAAGGTCACCCTCTCTCACCCTTTAGCTAAAGTACTCGAACTAGCTAGAATACAATTAGTGATGGTTCATTGTTGTCCCTCAAAAACAACTCTCCAATATATATTTTTCATGTAAGAAATTGAAAGGATATTTTTCCTCAAACTCGAAAAAAATAAAATATCACTTAACTCAAGAACATCACTTGAAGGAATCTAGAATGAAATGGATCCAACTCCTCTCATAGGGTATGTGGCATCATCGCTAAGCTCTATAGTCATGCTTGCCACTTGCTCCTAAATATTGTTGAATAGAGACTTGTCATATGTCATGTGTCTCGAAGCTCCACTATCCACATACTAGCCAACACTAGACACATTGTTAGAGGATAAACAACAAGTCATGGAAAAGGTAGTCTCAAAATGAGAGGCCCTGGCTATAACCTGCTTCACACCTTTTCCCTTATTTAATGGGCAATGCCCTACATAATTTCGCAGCTCATGACGTTGAAAGCATATTACCGTACTTAGGTCCTCCTTTCTAGTATTTGTCCCATCCTCCTTGAATCCTTTCTTGCTACCCTTCTTCATATTTTTGACAAGACCGATAACATCTACTTCTCATTGTTTCTCCAAGAAAAACTGCAATCTGATTTCTTCCTACACAAGATCGACCCAAATCTTATGGAAATTTGGTACGTTCTCCCAAGAAGAAATACCTTGGACAAAAGGTGTCTAGGAAGGAGCAAGCCTCTTAAGGGAAATAGACACTATGTCCTAATACTCCACCTTCGTTGCAATGGCAGTGAATTAATCCTTCAATTCATTGATCCTGATCAAGTAGTTCACCACAATGTCTATCTTGCTCATGCGAAGAGAGATGGTTTTTCAAGAGCATTGGTCAAGAAGAACAAAAATTCTAAAATAACTTAACCAAATCATCAAACATACTCTTACCTGACTTCTTATCTGATATGTGTTGTATGAAATGATCATTTACATAATCAAGAATGATTTTCTTCACCTCGGCTTCCTTCTTTTGATGAGTGACCAACTATGTTGGATCAACATGTTCTGGAATTTCCTTCTCAACATGTTCCCAAAGATAATCCTCCATAAGAATCTAAAACATGAGCTTCCATGGAACACAATTGGAAGCTCTATCCAATATGTCACTCTCTAAGACCCAGAGTCAACTTAAACATCCTGAAAAAGTTTGAAGTGCATAAAAGATCAGTGGTATATGAAGTAGATAAAACCATTTCTAGGGTACAAATGCTTGCCCCAAGTAACCTAGGTGTTTTCACTCAACGACCTCAACTAGGTAAAGTACCTATCCTAGGTAAACTCTAGTTGAAATACAAACACCCTCTTACTCGAGTGATCTCAACCATAACAAGATTTAAAACCATGTAGAAACTTCATGCACTCGGGTAATTAATGCAAAACTGAAATTTCACCTTCTTCATAGAAGGTTTCTTGGATATAAGCCCTAGAATTTTTAGCATTTAGGACAATTGTAAATTAGAGTATAAAACAACATAGGAAAGATCACAATAGTTCACTTCAAACAACCCCAAACTTCCAGGAAATTCAAGGAGAAAGATATTGAACAAACAAATAAATTTTAGTTCATTTTAGAGAAACTTATCAACAAATTATCTTATATGAAAATGCACTTTTACAATAGTAATTATAAGAGTGTATAAATAGTGAAATCAACCCCTTATATTCTTCCATAGATGCCAAACCAGTTAACAATTTTGCCTTTTGCCTTTTTTTTGGAGGATACAACACCCGAGGAAAACCCCCAAGTACTTCTCCTCATTTTAAGGATGGTATCCAAGGTAAACCATAGATTATTTAGGGCACAAGGCCATCAACAATGGGGGGTCAAAGCCATTACAACAATGCTCATAGGGAGCTCAACATGCACTTGTAGGAATTGAACCCAGGTGGGTAGGATACCAATCATTCCTCCCAACCACCCAAGCTAAACCCATTGCTCTTTTTCCCTTTTACTTCTATCCAGTCAACAAGACATAAATGGTTTTAAATAACAAAACATAAAGAACATGCATAGTTGAAATTAAAATTTGAAAATGACAGAGGATGTGGATAGCTAGAAATTTCATATATAAGCTTAAAATGAAGTACAATTACACACCATAGCCTTCTCTTAAGGCTAGTATGAAACTTCCAACTATCCAAAAATCCCTAGCTAGGGTAAATAATCAAACACTATCTCAACACGGAAGATCCAAGTGCAGGAATATCTCCAACACAATCTCCAAGGAAAATCATCATCCTCTTTTCTTCTTTTTCACAAGTCCACCCTAGGGTTTTCTTTCAAAACCCTAATATCCAATATCGAAGGGATAAAATGTAACCCTAGAACTCCAAGAAACTTCAATAAACTCCAAGATGACCAATAAACCCTAGTGCCTCAAGAGAGAGAAAATACATGTACAAGTGAAGAGTTGAGAGAGAGAGAGAGAGAGAATTCTCTTCTCTTAGTCAAATTTCACTACAAGAGTGAATACAAATGAATGAATGAATGAATATGTTATGGAAATAATTTTTCCATTCTCTATTTATAGGAGAGGTAAGGGAGGTCAACAATACTATGTGGACCTAATCCCTTACAGGAAACCTACATGAGCCCTTGTAGGCCACACAAGTGAGATGTTCATTCTAAAGTACAAATGTCATGCTCCAATGGCGATTCCATGCACAATAATGACTCCAAGGTGATGTAGTTACACAAGGAAATTCCACACCAGTCCATCACAAGCTTTTGTGGACTCCATCTATCCTCCAAAGCAATATACTCCATTGGGTCAACTATCGCCTGTAAGAACATTGTCAAAGATCTAGGAGTCCTTGAGCCATTTACAAATATTTGAACAAAAAACCAAGATGACACATGTCAATTAGGGATTGAATCCCTCTTCCATAATGCACAACACTCCACACCCCCTATAGGGTGATTTATAAACAAGTGGCTCCTCCATGAGGCCTCAGTGAAGGGTATCCACCAAAATTCCAAGAGATCTCCAATGCCTAAGGGAAAAACATTGATCCTACAATCAATTAAGGACAAGAAACCATTGCGAAAGCTATCTCAACTATGCATATATGTCACAATCCATCTCTCATACTACAATCCATCTTATACCATCCAGGGGTTGAAGATACATTATATACCCTAAATCTTAGGAAACACTCCCAAACATGGTGTAAATACTTTTAGAATACCTTGAAAATATAACAAGTGGTGATTATGGGTTGTGAGAGTTGTAGAGGTCATGCACCATGTTCTATCTTTCCTAAGAATCATTCAACATTAGGAGATAAGAGAAAAGGTTGAAGCTAAGACTCGAGACCCATGGATGATAGAAGCAATCTCTAGAAGATAAACACCCTACTTTAAGAGGTGGATAAAGCATGACATATATCATGTAAAAACCCAAACGAGAGAAACACCCTACATAGGAGAAAGAACAGACTAAGACAAGTGACAAAGAAAATGTGGTGAACCAATTTGGTTCATACAGAAATACCCAAAATACTTGGAATATGAAGAAAACCATTTAAGATAATATACATTAAATATGAATATGAATGAAATGGTTACAAAAGCAAAATGAGGGATGTATATATACCCACACATGTGTTCCCTTTCATAAGAGACATGACCTTTCATCAGAAAGGTGTCTCTTTATAACATATTTAGTTCTTCAATATTAATTACTATTATTATTTAATTATTATTTATTTATATCTATTTCTATATATTTGCATTCATAATGTTGTCGTCCCCTTTTGAAATGATTTGTCCTCAAAGCATATTGATGGAAGGGTTTGACATTTTTTTTCTTTGACTTTTTATGTCTTCGCATCATTCTCTATTATTGGAGTTGACGTAGTTGATGATACGAGAGGATATGAAACTTCGAGTGCTAAGAAATATTTTTGAATCGTAAAAGGATCTGACCATCCTAATTCAATCCTTTGTAGAACGTTGCACTTCCATGATGAATTATTATCACGAGATTTAATTTCTTTGGTATCAATATTTTATGAAAGACAATTCAATTGTTTCTATCCTGAGTGATATTGATACTCTGACTGGTTAAGATACCTGCTTTTATGATTTGGATGTTGAAAAGGAGTTCTTGTAGCATGATTTTCCTTTATCATATTTGTAGAGTTTTCTTGATTTTCTTTTGGAGTTTTATTTTCTTCATGAACTAATGTTGCATTGTTAATTGATGAACTTTTATTAGTAAGTACACTTGGAGTTTCCATCGTTTGTACTCCAACATCCCACATTGTCTTGACTTCAATGAGACTTGTATTTGTTCCTTTCTCTGCAACTTGGATTTTTACAGCTGATGATTTCTTGATTTCGATGGGATTTGTTAAGTACCTAAACCAGATCTGAAAATATACTTTAGAAATAACCAAGAATAAACCATAAACCATTCACCATAACAATGAACACAAGAAATATCCAAAACCCTTGAGGTAGGGTAACACCATATATTAATCCTTATGGAAGGATAAAACTCCTCAAGCAATCATTGTTTATACAATCACAATATTATTCACTATGCTTCATTACATTGCTTACACTTCTTTATATATCTCTCTCTATCTCCTAGGAACCTTCTAAAGATACTTCTCACATTTATTACATCCAACTACCATAGTGGACCTTTATTAATATAGTGGACCTAGTCCACCTTACATTTAATGACCACATTATCATATATTAAATGACTTCCACTAACAACACATAACTACATTCCCATTGGGTACCTCCCTAGGTACCCCATATTACCTCTCTAGGTATACTACATTCCATCCCCCTTCACATGTTTCGTCCTTGAAACATGTGAAGAAACCATACAATATGACTGGCTAAGCAATGTAGCCAATTGGTACCAAGTATGCCTATCCATTCATTCCAATGGAAGTTGAACATGATGTCTATCTACTGCCTTGCCACCCTGATCTTTCTTTTCATCATGTCGGGGTTTCCATGGGATTGTTTTTGTATCTTTAGCTCTTCCCGTAGTGTCGGTGGTCCTCCATGCACCTCTTGATCGGTTTCCTGTCTAGTGCCATGTTGATTCATAAATGGGTTGATGCACACACCCTTGCCTTAACGACTGTTGTGTCTCTATATGATGTGGATGGTGATATACAACAACTGTAGGAATTTGTTCTTTTTTCTTTAAATCTACAACACTTTGTGCCTTTGAGTCAATGACCTCCTTTGCTTCTTGTAGTTTTGCTTCATCTCCTTCTGTAGACTTTGCCTCTGATTCAACTTCATACTCGACAATAACTTCTTTGCTAGCTTCCATGGGCCCATATTTCTTACTGAGAGACACATCATGCAATGTGATTTTATTTTTCTTGTACCACAACTTCAAAAAAATAAAATCACATTAATATTAATGGTACCCACTGATTCTATCCAAGGATATCCCAAAACAATATCTGCTTCATCCATATCCATAGCATACAAATCTGAATGCAACACATATTTATCCATGGTAACCTTCAAATATTTAAAAATTTGAACATTTTCACCCTCAACCTGTGTGCTTTGAATAGTTTTTACTAGAACTTGCAATCTATTAACCAATTGAACATTGATAAAATTATGCATGCAACTAGGGTTAATAGAAACAATGATATTTTCTTTATGAATACAACCATGAACCTGTAATATAGATTTGTTACATAAACTTTTGGTTCTCTCTGTATCCTTATTTTTTCCATGAGACCACTTATCTCACAATAATTTTTCAAATTCTCCATTGGAGAGTGTCATCATCTCCTTATAATCAAGCGATTTCCACCAAATGGCAGCATCACCTTGCAATTTGAGATCTACCCAATGGGGCCAACTCTCTTCCCATGCTGAATTTATTTCTTTGATGAATGCTTAAATACTAGGGCCATCACATTTCCCTGTAAATACATCTTGCTATGGAAAACCCCAGAAATAGAACAATAAGTTACGTTGGAAAATCACGGTTTTTTTCCAAAAAAACCCTGAAAAACTGTTGAATTTTAAATGCTCATAACTTTACTTCCTGAACTCCGTTTCGGTTGAATTTTTTTTTTTGAAATTGGGTATTTTTTCGAGAGGAATTCAAATGCTCAATTTGTTTTTCCAAATTCAGCTCGTAAATCTTCATATATTAACCTGAAGTGTGTCGTCCTTTTTTTCTTCCCTAGAAAAAACTATGCAAAAAGAGAAAAAAATCCATCCCTTATTTGGCCAAGGAAAGTGCTATGATACCAATTGTTAAGAACCTATAACAGATCTGCAAATATACTTCGTAAATAACCAAGAATAAACCAAACCATTCACCATAACATGAACATAAGAATATAGAGAAAACCCTTGAGGTAGAGTAACATCGTACAATGGATCCTATTATGGAATGGATCCTCTCATGTTTACTTGCCTCTTCGAGGGGGCATCCTCCTATTGAGATACTACTCCAAATACAATAATTCTCTTCATATCCCATTACATTGCTTGAACCTCTTTATATAGTGCTACCATCACCTAAGAACATTCTAGAGGAGGAATCTTCTAGAATTTCTCTTACATTTATTATATCTAACTACCCATTTATTATATCTAACTACCATAGTGGGTCTTATTTAATAATATAGTGGACCTAGTCCACCTTACATTGAATGGCCTCCACTATTATCACTATGGGCCCTCTAGGCCCCCACTAC
>SNQJ01S0185513.1:4660-16219 GCA_010110895.2 Picea sitchensis | reverse complement strand
CCACTAAAAATCTTAAGAGGATAAGTGATTACTTGCAATTCTTTAAAATTTTGTTTATGAGCTTCAAACACTTAAAGAGAAGCTTTTCAAGATCACCATAGTTTTGTTGAGTTGAAGTTAGGAAGGTTGGTAGTGAGACAAATATTTTGAAAATGAGATCTAATTTGGGTATAGGTTGGACAATTTAAGAGAGTGTTTTTCATCTTTAATCTTCAAAGTGTCACGAATGTGACACACTCTTTCATCCCATGGTTTTTTAGGAATTGACTAACGCCTTGTTTCACTATGGAGCTCGTGAGAATTTGTTCTTATCTTGTTTATTTTTTCTTACACTTGTCAAAACATATAGATAATTTTGATCTTCTAAATTAGGGTTGATTACATCATTATAATACCGTAATTTTTTTCCCCTCTAACTCTCTATCACACCACATTTTCTCCTTAAATTTTGTTTTGATGATATTTTTAATAGTATCTTAATTCTGCAAAATTATGTGTTCCATGATTCCCCAATAGTTTAACCATCGCTCTCAATGGGGGAGACTTGTTTCTAAGATAATGATGCGATATGGTGTATTTCATTTAATTATGATATTATAGGTTAAAAAATTCTTTTGTATTTGCTCTATCTTTCTCCAGGATTCACGAGAGAGTATAACCCTAGACTTCACATCTATAAAGAATAACAAGTGTAACCAAAGTCTCAAAGAAGACTTTCTTCTTATGCCAAATCCAAAGATAGGGTGATTTACAATTGTTTCAAGCCCATAATAAATTTTCCATCCTCCAATAATCATTTTCTCAATGCTATAATTCCAGTTGAGCTTGTGGTGAATATCAATTCTAAGATATTTGTATGAAGTCACTTCCTCTAAATTATTGTTGTCATATAAGAAGGTATCATAAGTGATCTTATTAAATTTAATAATCATGACTTTAGTCTTATCTTTAATATATATTATAATATTTTCAAATATTAAAATAATCATTTCATATGAATAAACATCTTATTATTTTTATAAAATTCTTATAATATTTTTATAATAATAGTTGTGTTGAATTAACTTTTTTAATATTTTATAAAAATTTTATAAAAAATTATAATAATTATTTTGTTAAATTAACTTTAATCTTTTAAATTGAAAGTAGATAAAGAAGTTTAAAATAATTATTTTATTAAATTAATTTTAATCTTTAAATTGAAAGTAGATAAAGAAGTTTAAAATAATTATTTTATTAAATTAATTTTAATCTTTTAAATTAAAAGTAGATAAATGTAAAACTAGAACAAATATGAAAAAAATTATAATAATTTTTTGTTAAATTAATTTTAGTATTATTATTTTGAACATAAATTAGCTAATATATTTATATTAGAAAAATAGTTAAAGTAATATGCATGAAGCTCCTTACAAAATTTATTTTACCAAATATGTATTGAACTCCCTTCCTATCTTATAGAGGCTTCAACTCATTAATCTCCTCAACTCTTTGTGGGTTAACATAAACACACCCTTTTTTTACTCACAATGTGGCCCAACAATTTTTCCTCAACCAATGAAACATTTATTTGGGTTTAACGATATCCCACATTTACTTCATTTGAAAAATACTTATTTAAGATTCAAAACCTAACCAATGAAACATTTATTTGGGTTTAACGATATCCCACATTTACTTCATTTGAAAAATACTTATTTAAAATTCAAAACCTTTAAATAAATTGAGGTCATCTTGATAGTCAGCCATAATTTTACCAATAAAATCATGGAAAGTGTGGTCCATTTCCCTTTGAAAGTTCCTCTCGTATCCATTAAACCAAAATGCATCGTAACATAAGAAAACATTCCCCATGGCCTACCTATCTTCCTTGGTCACCACGACTTTATTTTAACCCAAGAAACGATCTAACATCAACATCAAGGCATAACCAATAACCTGCTACAACAAGAGTTCCATTGGTTAACAAAACTCTTTAAATATACATAGTATTTTCACGATGTGAAATGTTTGCACATATCAAAATCAAAACACATAATTTTCTAATATCTACTTATAAAATTTTCCATATTTTCCTATTTTTAAAAGACATCTAATATAGTAATATCTCAAAAAAAAAACATAAATTGATGAAAGGTGGGATGCCTTGTATCCTTTTCCAAGCATATAGTTGTACATTTTGACTATGGTTAACCAATATTCATGTCTTCCATTCCATCTCTGATGATGTCTTCATTTTTATATTCACCTTGTCATGATATGCATTAGTTAGAGGCTATTAACATTGATTGAGATTTTTTTTTTTCAAATTCTCCATTATATATTATATTTTAGGAAATTGCATTTTGTCTTAAGAATAACCAAGTGTTGCTTGAATTGCATCAAGGTGCTCATTACCTTTGCAATTTGTGAAGTACATCGTTGCTCATATTCAAGAAATTTGGTGATAAGAGTGAGAATGGATGTTGTGTTGCTTTGAATCATTTCGTCACAAGTTTTTAAAATTCCCTCTATATTTTACAAGTCACAATGATCCATGTTGTATGCTCGATCTTCTATTTGTAGGGTAGAGTATTGGCTCTTTTAAAAGCAACGATCTTGTAATCTTGAATCACAATATATTGGAAGAGGTTCAACATATCTATAGTAGAAATTTCTTTATTCATTGGGAGGAGAGGCTTTGTTTTCTTTTCCAAGCATATAGTTGCATACTTTGGCTCTTGTTCACCAATATCCATGTCTTCCATTCCATCCCTGATGATGTCTTCATTTTTATATTCACCTTGTCATGATATGCATTAGTTAGAGGCCATTAACATTGATTGCGATTTTTTTTTTTCAAATTCTCCACCATATGTTTTAGGAAGTTGTATTTTGTCTTAAGAATAACCAACTGTGGTTTGAGTTGCACCAAGGTGCTCATTACCTCTGCAATTTGTGAAATACATCGCTGCTCATATTCAAGAAAATTGGTGATGAGAGTGAGAATGGATGTTGTGTTGCTTTGAATCATTTCGTCACAAGTCCTTAAAATTCCCTTTATATCTTACAAGTCACAATGATCCATGTTGTATGCTCAATCTTCTAGTTGCAGGGTAGAGTATTGGCTCTTTTAGAAGCAACGATCTTGTAATCTTGAATCAAAATATATTGGAAGAGGTTCAATGTATCTATAGTAGAAATTTATTTATTCATTGGTAGGAGAGGCTCTGTTTCACAAGGTCTGAAAGTGATGAAGGATAGAGTGTAGTCCCTACACCCCTCTAAAAAAACTCAAAGACAATGTTACACTTCCTATAACAAAAGAAGTTTGCTTTGATAACAAGAACCACCAATCTATTGGCCAAATTCATCCACTAAAGGACACATTGAAATATAACAATTGTCAACTTGAAGACTAAGATTGAATTGTTGGAATTGCCAAATAAATGGGGATGCCCATAGCTCTCATGAGTGGGGATAGGGGCTTTAAACCTAGGACGTCTCCTCAAGAATTTAAAATTAGAACTAAAATGACCATAATCAAATAGAGATAAAGTTTTTATTGTGTGCTTTTAAGCATCCAAACCCAACAAGAGACTTACAAATAGAGTGGAAATAAAGCCAACCAATTTGAAATTTAATGTTGGAGTTGAACAAGGTTCAGAGGAGCAGGGCTATCTACTTTCCTTCTATTGAATATAGATCAAATTGGCCATTGTCCTTGTTTACGATGAATTAATTTTGAGTGTTAAATACCCTTCATCTTTACTGATAAGAACATGTGCGAGAGAGCCTTGGGTCTTGTCATGTGCTTGTGGTAATCATAATTAAATACATAAGGGCTAATTAAAGTATCGCTTTGATGGTTAATTAACCATTAAACCAAAGCTCCCCAATTTTTAAATTTATTGCTTTGTTGGTTGGGAGGGTTGCTTGGCTATTATGACTCCCGAGGACATGAAAAAAAAGGTAAATTTTCTGAATTTTTGCAACTTAAGTGTGTGCTCTAACCAATATAGAGGCAAGTCTATAATCGATTGGACTAATTTCCATATGCATCAACTTGATAACATTGTTAGAATCCTTGAATTTTCTTTTCTACTACTAACCTTTCCCTTTAAGCAAAGAGTAAGCTTCTACTTGATTATTGGATGACGTCCTAATCCCCAAGCATATGACATATCAATTTTTCCTTAGGGATCGGTGACGAACCCCCTATGCTTTCCACCCCTAGATTCCTGGTTGATGCTCCACCAAAAAAACAAAAAATATGAATGTTGATCTAAGCTCCATTGTTGAAATACATAAACATCTTGTTGACGTTTCCATTGTGATCTAAAAGAAAGTTTAAAGTCGACTCTTTTGAGGAAAATAGAGAAAATTTGAAAATATTGGATCCAAATCTGTTTATTCACTTCACAATATCAACCTTTTGGAAATTGCCTACCTTTGGAGTTGATATATTTAGCCAAGAGCCCTTTTTCTTTGATCATTACTATATGCAAATCCTTTTTCTTTGATCATTACTATATCCAACTCTTGCTTAAATACAACCTTCAACTCTTGCTTAAATACAACCTTGTTTGCTCTAACTAGATTTTCCAACATATGTATTTAGGAAGAGCTGCCCATAATATTTTAAGAAGAGGTTTGTCTTGAAAGTTCCTATGTAGATTTTAACCCAATGGATGAACATTTTGTTCTAACTTTTTGGTATTTCCATTATGTGGCTAATTTCCTAGTAAGCAACTTGCCATACATTGATGGCGTATTCACACTCGAGAAAAATATGTCGAAGTATCTATGAATGAGAAAGACATAGTGTGCAACTAGATGGTCCCTAAATCCCTCGTTTCAAAAGATTTTCACCAATCAATATTTTACCATGCACTAATGTCCAATGAAATATATTTACCTTTGGTAGTCCATTTGATTGCCAAATCCGCTTCCCAATTCTTGATTGTTGGGAAAGAGGATGCGATTGACGCAGTGACTCATATCCTCATTTAACATTGTAGTCTTTTGGGCCTCACCCCAGCGATCTAAGGATGAGATTTTCTAGGGTGCACATCCTTTAATGGTGTCAAAGAAAGTTTGAGATGGGGGATCTCCAATATGCCATTTCATCTAGTGGCCTGGGTTTTCTGACGATTTAGGTGTATCGTATAAGGTTTTTAGATTTTGACCATCCATCCAATTCTTCAAGGGCAATAGCTCTACTTGTATATGAATTTATTTTTTTCTCCCCTGAATCCATTTTAAATTTTCATGAATTAGTGGAGTTGTTGCTTTGATAAGTTTTAGAATTGACGAGCCTTTTCTATTTTCTATATCTCCATCTATGCATCATAGCCTTTCAATAGAAAAATACTTTTTATGTAGAACACTTTTTTCACAATCATAGTTTCCTATTAACAATATCCAAATAATCTTTGCTCCCAAAGCCAAATTCATGATGAAAGGGTCCCTTATCCCTAATTCGCCTTCTCTCGAGTTGTTTTGACAATATTCCAATTTACCAAGTGATGTTTTTTTGTTGGTCTTACTCCCAATAAATTTTTGCAATTCTTGATCCACCTCATGCATTACCCCAATTGGACTCAACATTACCCCAATTGGACTCAACACTGTTGCACATTGGGAAATGGGAAGCATTGATAACACTACTATTTAAGAACCATTCTTTCACTTGGGTTTAACCTCTATGATTCCCAATGTTGAAATTTCATTCTTATTTTCTCCAATGCACTTGGTCAAGAATGTGATGTTGAGTTAGTCAAGCATATTGGAATTCCCAAGTACTTGAAGGAAGTCCAAGTTTCTTGATGTGGAAATGGAGGTATTATAGAGATACTTTGAAGTATATGTTGGCTAATGTTCAAACCATAAATTTGGCTTTTGAAGTTGTTTATTTAGGTATTCTAGAGATACTTTGAAGTGTATGTTGGTTAATGTTCCAACCATAAATTTGTTTTTTGATGCTGTTTTTTTTCCTCCTGAAGAGTGTATGAACATTTCAAGAACCCTTTCAAATCTCCTTGCAGCTATAGTGGATGCTCCCCCATTAAAAGAATATCATCGACGAATTGCAAATGGTTAATACTCTTTGTTCCTCTTACAATTTTGATTCTATGAAAATTTCCATATTGCCTTTTCGAGCATTCAATTTTTGATTTAATGACTCAACTATTAAAATATATAGCAATGTGGATGAGGGATATCCTTGTCTACGACCTCTATTCCTGTTAAAAAAATCTATTGGCCTCCCATTAATGAAAGGTGCTATCCAAGAAATACAAATACATGATGAATCCTACCGAATAAAAGATGAACATAA
Organism: Picea sitchensis; assembly: GCA_010110895.2. Classification (NCBI taxonomy): domain Eukaryota; kingdom Viridiplantae; phylum Streptophyta; class Pinopsida; order Pinales; family Pinaceae; genus Picea; species Picea sitchensis. Next base: position 9,900 of record SNQJ01S0185513.1, on the reverse strand, counting down.
ACCAAATTATAAAGAACGCCAAAAAGTAAGGAATGTCTAATTCGATCAAAGAATTTTCCATGTTTATTTTATGACCATACCTTTATCCTTGTTGGCTTGATTGGTGTGTATGGCTTCTTGAACTAAGATTATACTGTCAACATTCTGCCTTTTCTCCATAAACCCCATTTGGTTCTAAGATATTACTTTATGGAGAAGCTTTTTCACTTGTTTGCTATAACTTTTGACATAATCTTCTAAGATGTATTGAAAAGAGAGATGGGCCAAAATATGGAAAAATAAGTGGGTTAACATCATTTGGAACGAGGGATATAAAGGTTGAATTTGTGTTATCTCCCATTGTACTGGACTTCTGAAGATATTGTAACATCCTTTTGAGATCTATTTTGATGATATTCCAACAAGATCAATAAAAATAAATACTAAAACTATTTGGTCCAGGGACTTTATTAGGTTCCAATCCCCACACCACATTGATAATTTCATCTTGAACGATCTCCTTTGTTAGCTCGACATTCTCCTATGGTGTTATGAGAGAAGATGTGTTTTCTAGCATGGTTGCAATTATCTTCAAGTTAACCCTTGCTTTTCTAGAGTATAATTCTTCAAAATGCTCTCTGATTGCCTATATTTTGTCTTGAAAACTTCTCAATACTATTCCATCACCCCTTCTAATTTCTTAAACATTGTTCCTTTGGAAGTATTGCCCTTGTTTTCTTATGAAAACATGAAGTACTTATGTCCCTGGAATTTAACAAAAGGCTATGCGACTCCAATCTCCATATTTCCTCCTCTTCCTTGAGAATTATTTGATATTTTTAATAGACTATAGTTTCTTCCATTAAATGCTCTATGACTGCCTCTTTTATGTCTTGAAAACTTCTCAATACTATTCCATCACCCCTTCTGATTTCTTAAACATTGTTCCTTTGAAAGTATTGCCCTTGTTTTCTTATGAAAATATGAAGTACTTATGTCCCTGGAATTTATCAAAAGGCTATGCAACTCAAATCTCCATATTTCCTCCTCTTCCTTGAGAATTATTTGATATTTTTAATAGATTATAGTTTCTTCCATTACGAGATCCTTTGTTATATGCTCATTTTCCATTTTGTCTTGTAGCGTGCTCATTTGATTCTTCCACTGCTCCTTTTTTTTTGGTTTTGGAGAAAGATAATTATTTTTGGCCCATTCTTTTAATGTTGCTTTGATTATTTCTAAATTTTGTTCCCATATATAGATAGGAGAACCTATCCATTTATTTCATTCATGAGAGATTATGTCTAGAGCTTCTTGATTTTACAACCATATTGAATTAAACTGGAATGAAATCGGTCCATCATTTGGAATTTCTTCTACCTGCAACACTATAGGTCAATGCTTTGAGGCCACCCAATGAAAAATCCTAGATTTGATAGAGTGATTGGAAAATAGTAGATCAATTTGTATAAGAAAGTCGTCCAAGTGCACTACTATATGTCCTGTGCGTATCCTTTTATTTGAATAGGTATACAAACCATTGATGGATTTAATATCAACCATACCCTAGGTGGAGATTAAATCCTCCATCTTCTCTTTGAAATGATCCCCAACGATGCTTCCCTCTATTTTTTCTCTATGATTTAACATGACATTGTAATCTCCAATGACTATGTTGTCTTGGGATAATTCAAAGTCCTTAAGCTTGATAAGTGACTCCGAACTTTCATCTTTTTCTTTATACATCATTGACATGTAGACAATTACAATATTGATTATCTGCCTTGTTTGTTGGTGAGCGAGACTTGTTAATATCCAATGTTATTCTTGATAGAAGAAGTCGAGTTGAAAAATAAATCTATTCCACATGGTACATAATTCTCTAGATGCACCTCTAGAGCTAACTTTCATTGCTTCACTAGCTTTCCATTGTGCTTTACATATTCTCATTGCTTCATTGTCCTCTAATTTTGTCTCTTGGATGAGAAGGATATAGGGTTTTTCTTGTTTAATAAGATTTCTTAGTGACTTTGCTTTTGTCCTATTGCCCATATCCCTACAATTCTAGGAGACAATATGCATTACTTACCAGTGTTCCCCCCCGGGGGGTGGGCGTTAAGCTCCAAGTTTTTTTTTTCTTTGTTTGAAATTTCTTCTCACCTTTCCTTAGTTGGATTTCTTCCTACTTCTGAACCCGCTTGTCCTCAAAATCTACTTCTTCTTTTATTTCCTCTTCAACGTGTTGATGTGCCTTCTTTTGTGTGAGCATTCATGATGAAGACTGTGCTTGATCTGGAATTGGGTCAATTTATTCCAAATGCTTCGAGCTTGATCCCACCTCATTTGGAGATAATCCTATTTCTTCCAATATATGAATTNAGTGTCATCTTCCAACATACTCTTTCCCACAAAATATATTGTAAACATATTTTCCACCAAATATAATTTAGACATCTGTAAAAATAAAAAACATAATAAAAAAATAAATAACACATATTAACATATATACTGTAACTAAATATTAAATAAATAATAAGAAATAATAACATAACCAACTAGATGGTCCCTAAATCTCTCGTTTCAAAATATTTTCGCCAATCAATATTTTACCATGCACTAATGTCAAATGAAATATATTTACCTTTGGTAGTCCATTTGATTGCCAAATCCGCTTCCCAATTCTTGATTGTTGGGAAAGAGGATGCGATTGACGCAGTGACTCATATCCTCATTTAACATTGTAGTCTTTTGGGCCTCACCCCAACGATCTAAGGATGAGATTTTCTAGGGTGCACATCCTTTAATGGTGTCAAAGAAAGTTTGAGATGGGGGATCTCCAATATGCCATTTCATCTAGTGGCTTGGGCTTTCTGACGATTTAGGTGTATCGTATAAGGTTTTCATATAGTGGCCTGGGCTTTCTGATGATTTAGGTGTATCGTATAAGGTTTTTAGATTTTGACCATCCATCCAATTCTTCAAGGGCAATAGCTCTACTTGTATATGAATTTATTTTTTTCTCCCTTGAATCCATGTTAAATTTTCATGAATTAGTGGAGTTGTTTCTTTGATAAGTTTTATAATTGATGAGCCTTTTCTATTTTCTATATCTCCATCTATGCATCATAGCCTTTCAATAGAAAAATACTTTTTATGTAGAACACTTTTTTCACAATCATAGTTTCCTATTAACAACATCCAAATAATCTTTGCTCCCAAAGCCAAATTCATGATGAAAGGGTCCCTTATCCCTAATTCACCTTCTCTCGAGTTGTTTTGACAATATTCCAATTTACCAAGTGATGTTTTTTTTGTTTGTCCTACTCCCAATAAATTTTTGCAATTCTTGATCCACCTCATGCATTACCCCAATTGGACTCAACACTGTTGCACATTGGGAAATGGGAAGCATTGATAACACTACTATTTAAGAACCATTCTTTCACTTGCGTTTAACCTCTATGATTCCCAATGTTGAAATTTCATTCTTATTTTCTCCAATGCAGTTGGCCAAGAATGTGATGTTGAGTTAGTCAAGCATATTGGAATTCCCAAGTACTTGAAGGAAGTCCAAGTTTCTTGATGTGGAAATGGAGGTATTATAGAGATACTTTGAAGTGTATGTTGGCTAATGTTCAAACCATAAATTTGGCTTTTGAAGTTGTTTATTTAGGTATTCTAGAGATACTTTGAAGTGTATGTTGGTTAATGTTCCAACCATAAATTTGTTTTTTGAAGCTGTTTTTTTTCCTCCTGAAGAGTGTATGAACATTTCAAGAACCCTTTCAAATCTCCTTGCAACTATAGTGGATGCTCCCCCATTAAAAGAGTATCATCGACGAATTGAAAATGGTTAATACTCTTTGTTCCTCTTACAATTTTGATTCTATGAAAATTTCCATATTGCCTTTTCGAGCATTCAATTTTTGACTTAATGACTCAACTATTAAAATATATAGCAATGGGGATGAGGGATATCCTTGTCTACAACCTCTACTCCTGTTAAAAGAATCTATTGGCCTCCCATTAATGAAAGGTGCTATCCAAGAAATACAAATACATGATGAATCCCATCGAATAAAAGATGAATATAAACCAAATTATAAAGAACACCAAAAAGTAAGGAATGTCTAATTCGGTCAAAGAATTTTCCATGTCTATTTTATGACCATACCTTTATCCTTGTTGGCTCGATTGGTGTGTATGGATTCTTGAACTAAGATTATACTGTCAACATTTTGCCTTTTCTCCATAAACCCCATTTGATTCTAAGATATTACTTTATGGAGAAGCTTTTTCAATTGTTTGCTATAACTTTTGACATAATCTTCTAAGATGTATTGCAAAGAGAGATGGGCCAAGATATGGAAAAATAAGTGGGTTAGCATCTTTTGGAATGAGGGATAGAAAGGTTGAATTTGTGTTATCTTCCATTGTATTGGACTTCTGAAGATATTGTAACATCCTTTTGAGATCTATTTTGATGATAACCCAACAAGATCAATAAAAATAAATACTAAAACCATTTGGTCCAGGGACTTTATTAGGTTCCAATCCCCACACCACATTGATAATTTCATCTTCAACTATCTCCTTTGTTAGCTCGACATTCTCCTATGGCGTTATGAGAGAAGATGTGTTTTCTAGCATGGTTTCTATTATATTCAGGTTAACCCTTGCCTTTCTAGACTATAATTCTTCAAAATGCTCTTTGACTGCCTCTTTTGTGTCTTGAAAACTTCTCAATATTATTCCATCACCCCTTCTAATTTCTTAAACATTGTTCCTTTGAAAGTATTGCGCTTGTTTTATTATTAAAATATGAAGTACTTATGTCCCTGTAATTTAACAAAAGGCTATGTGACTCCAATCTCCATATTTCCTCCTCTTCCTTGAGAATTATTTGATATTTTTTATAGACTATAGTTTCTTCCATTAAATGCTCTCTGACTGCCTCTTTTATGTATTGAAACCTTCTCAATACTATTCCATCACCCCTTCTAATTTGTTAAACATTGTTCCTTTGAAAGTATTGCCCTTGTTTTCTTATGAAAATATGAAGTACTTATGTACCTGGAATTTAACAAAAGGCTATGCGACTCCAATCTCCATATTTCCTCCTCTTCCTTGAGAATTATTTGATATTTTTAATAGACTATAGTTTCTTCCATTACGAGATCCTTTGTTATATGCTCATTTTCCATTTTGTCTTGTAGCATGCTCATTTGATTCTTCCACTGCTCTTTTTTTTTTTTTTTTGG
>SNQJ01S0185512.1:9437-28158 GCA_010110895.2 Picea sitchensis | reverse complement strand
ACAAGTAAGCAAAGACAACTATCTAACCTACTAAAGCAATAGACAAGTAAGCAAAGACAACTATCTAACCTACTAAAGCAATAGACAAGTAAGCAAAAGAAAACTGACTACTCTAAGACAACTTCTACTGCAAATAATCAAATGAAAACTTCTCATTGAACAACTATCTAGCCTAAGAGGCAAGTGAACTAGATTCTTAATTCAAAACTATTTCTAATTCGTGAAAGGAAATCTATTTTATTGAAATCAAGAAAGACTATCAACTAACCTTTAATTTATGATAAACAAACCGTTCTCTAACCTATCAAAGCAAAAGACTACCAATCCTACAACAACAATAAAACTATTTCCTAATCTATGAAAGAAAGAAATTATCTCTTCTGATCTACAAAAGCAAGAAACTATATTTTTTTAATCTATGAAAGCAAGAAAACTATTCTTTAACCTATGAAAACATGAAAACTATATTTTAACCTATGACAATTCAAATATAATGTTGGTGGTTGTGTGAATGTCTTCAATGTCAGATGATATCTCGATGACACTTGACAACAAAGGACAACTCAAGTGGTATAAGCTCAATACCAATCTCAATAGCAAAGTGAAAGGTATGGATTAAACAATCCAATGAGAATTTAGCCATGACAAAAGCAATGTTAAATACCTTGCATATTCATGTATAAACCATCAACAACATAACAAGATCATCATTATACTTCTATACTACATAAGCAAAACTAGATTCAACCATTAACTAAGAAATATAATTGCAATTTAATTCTAGGAAAGAAAATTACATAAATTGAAAACTATGCTATATCTACTCTAACAATTCAAACTGCAATAAGCGAATGCTTAAAAACATAAATTAAAACATGACATTAAAATGTAAACTAACAATTACATTAATCAACAACTAGCTAAGCCATTTCTACATAAAAATGAAATGAGCAAGCTATGGTTAAAAACTAAAATTGATCCTATCCATCCATCAAATCCTTGTCGAAGAAAGCTCAAATAAAAACTATATTCTATTCTAATTAAAACTTTGTTTTAAACTTGATTATAAAATCATAAAAGAAAGCATAATCTAATATCTAATTGCACATGGGGTTCGTCTAGGGATCTGCAAATCCGTTCCTAATCTACAAGATTAATACATGTTAACACATCTCATCATTCTAACCTGCAAAAGAGAATCAAAACAATTAAACTACAACAAACTAATTAACACAATAAAAATATGCATGTACAGAAAAATAAAGAGAACAATTAAATCATAAAATGCATGAACAACACAAAGATAGTTACCATACTACTGGTGGGCCGCCCAATAAGTCGTGGTCACTCTCGAAAAGCACACCACGAACTCAACAGGTCGAATTCACCATGAAAACTCAAAAACACAGTTCTTGTATAATCTGGCAATGTAAAATAGAAAAACATAGTAAAATCGTTTTTCTATCTATCACACTGATGTATCTGCTACTTAACAACTATCTGACCATCCTAGTGGTATTTATAAGCTTACAGACCAAGTGGTCGACGACAGGAGGGTCGAACCACTTGTAAATTCGAAAAATTACAATAAATGATGCCCTAACTGCTAAAACAGAGCGAGCCAATAATCGCCCTCTTGAACAATTGAAACTGAGTTGTCAGAAACTCAGTAGATGGAGGGGGAAAGCATGAACAAAACCCACATTCTTGATTCTCCCATCATTGGCCGCCAATACCATAAATGCCAATTCACCCTCCGTTTTTGTGCAGGAAGAGGTGTTGGACGCAGTGTCGGAATGAGTGTTGGAAGGAATGCCAGATCAAGTGTCGAAAGCAACAATTGAAACCTAGCTGTCGAACTCAAGATGGAGGGGGAAAAGCATGAACAAAACTCCACATTCTTGATTCTCCCATCATTACCGCCAATACCATAAATGCCAATTCAATTCGCTTTTTTTGCGCAGGAAGAGGTGTTGGACGGAATGTCAGAACGAGTGTCGGAATGAGTGTTGGAAGGAATGCCGAATCAAGTGCTTCCAGCGTAAACATGGTGCATTTTTTTCCTTGTAACATAAAAAACATGAATCGGATCCTTGGAAATGTAAAACATGATGAATTATACCTAATACAATCATTAAACATTAATCATACATAAATCTTTATGCAATGATCATATTTAAATATTAAAATTCTTCAAAAAGATCCTTCAAAAGATGAAAGTCACATATGTACATGTGGTAAACGTGTATAATAACCACATAAAAGTTGATCATATCTCGGGCCCAACACGCATTGTTTTGAAAAAAACAAAATTTCATGTGAATGCGAGAAGTCACGGCTTGAATGTACCAGCTCCCATTGAACTATTTTTTGGTAGCTGAATAGTTCTATAATGTCACCGGGACATGGATCTACATAGAACGATGTTGGAAAGTTCATTTCGACAAATTTGTCCTGAATATTCCAAGTGGATGTTTCCCCTTCAATAGGGTACCTAACAATCTTTTCTTGGAAGTCATGAATGTGTTGTGAGTAAGTGAATCCATGTATCGATGTTTCAAAAGGTATTTCATTCTCTGATTCATAGCTTGTATCAAATTCAATAGTAGTCTCGAAAGTTTGTGCAGAGTTGTCATCCACTTCTCCAAGAACATTGTTCCAGCTCTCATTTATACAAATGTTCTATGCTTTTCCTCAGGTTTTGTATAGAGCTTTGGAACATAATTATTTTAATGCTTGCATGACAACATGCACACACACTTTACCCATCTGGTATGCATTCTTGTATTGAAAACGCCTTTTGAGAGATACAACAATTTTCATTGTATCGCTAATGAATTGTGGGTGTGCGCATTTTGGTACAACATCTTAGTTGGACAAGCACATTAATAATTGATCTTGTTAAGTCCATTTGGGGTTGTTTATAGCCCAAGGTCTGATTTGTGAAAATGAAATTTGTAGAGACATAAGTCTCTCTTTAATTTTTGTAAGTGCACTTACATATGTTAGTGTTGTATTACATCTTATTTGGTTAGTGGTTGCAAATTGTGGCAGTTTTTCCATTTTCAAGTGATCGCTTGCATGGAAGACAAAATTTCTCACTAGAAAATGGTTTATCATGTTATGTCAAGTCGAGGTATTCTGCTTCCAAATTAGGCTTGAAAGACTTATTGTTTTTTTGAGAAATTGAATTGATCGCAAATCGCACATGAAATGGAAGGAGTGCCTTTAATTTTTCTCATATAGATCTATTTTTCATCTCTCTTCCCTAGAAAAGCATGAGTAGTAAGTGTTTGTTGGTTTTCATTGTAGTAGTGCATGGTGTTGGCTCTAGTCTACAATATGTTATTTTCTCCTCTTGTTCAGTATCATGACCATTGTGGGGTATGTAGTTGCACTTGTTTCTCTCAGGTATCTGCTTTTTCAACATGTGGTAGGTTAACTTATGAAGTTGCCACCGAAACTAGTTTCACTTTGTTGACAAGCCATGCTTGAGGCAACTCAACATTTTTATGGAGAGTATCAGATCCCACTATCCTCGATGGTGCAAATGGTGATGTTATTTTTTCATTGACATTGATAATTGTGGTCTATAAAGTGCTTAAATGTGATTATGTTGTGCAATGCATAATTTTTTTAGGTTGTGATATGTGAGTTTTGTCTAGAAGGAAGCGTATTAATGTATTTTTTTCTCTCAAGTATGACCTTTTTCAAGTTGTGATGTTAGTCTAAGTTTTTGTTTAAGGGCCCATAACCTCATGACAACCGGGATGAGTTTCATTATGATTAATTAGCATGTGACGCTTATGGAAATTCGATGCGGTTTGGGTGGAATGGACAATGGACCCTGAACTTTTAGTATCTCCTATATTACCAATGTATTTTTTTCTCTCACGTATGACCTTTTCAAGTTGTGATAAGTTAAGTCTTTTTGTTTAAGCCCTGTATGGCCTCAAACAATTGGGATATTTCATTCTACTTAAATAGCATGCTACACTTTGCGCATTCGGCGTACTGGGTGGGTATGGATACTGGACCCCAAATGGTGCATTTCATCAAAGGTTGATAATGGATGTGAGGTGTATCTATTTTTGATGATATGATGTCAATTGTTCGATCATAGTTTGAATCAATACATTAGGAATGGACAATACCATATGACAGGGTGGCCGACCAGACTTGGATATTTACTCTAAATATGATAGATATCCATTGCAAACAAAAACTTTCACCCTCTACATTTCCTTTCTCATATGGCATTGCCATGTTTACAAGTTATTGCTTCCAACTTCCAATTATTGACATACTTTCTAGGAGATATGGTAAAAGGTGTTGATGCAAGCAATTAAAATCATGTTGGTTTCCACCTATAATTGCATTGCAAAAGGATTGTACAATGTAAAGGCGCAGTGAGTGCACATCGAACTCTGTTGCTACCAAATATCAAATTTCATTCAACAAACTATCTCCACAACTAGATGCAATAGTTGCCGCTATGTGCAATCCATGGGAGTGTATATGATGCATAATTTGTTTCCAATGCGATTGAATGTATTTGCAAATGAGGGACAAGTAAATATGAGGTCCTCCAAGATTGCATATGGATAGTTTTCTATAGAGTAGTGTTTCATAATGGCCACTGACATGATTGGCATCATGGAACAAGATGCAATATGGATCCCTAGATGCAGTTTTGTTGAATAGTAGATATCTTATTTTTCTTTTCAATGATCATATCCCAATTGATATATTTAACCACTTGGACAACCACTGTATACAAAATGTATCTCCCGAAATTCCCCTCTCATGTGCAGGCAGAGTTGCAGATGAAAACAATCGCATATTTGAAAAATACGTAGTGACATCATGTATTCCATGCAATTGACAAAGAAAATAAGATGCCAATTCGTATTGATACAACTCCAATGTGTCAATATCACCATTTTCTAAACAGGCCAAGAAGTGATCTATCAATCCATTACGCAGGTCGGTCAAGGAATAACGGAAATGCAATAGAACTTGAAATGCATCGAAGAGGCAATCTCCCACAGTATACGCGAATGCATCCAATCTAAAAATCCCATTTCTATGCAATACCTGGTCAATGTTGTCATGTATAATGGGGTCTATATCTATTTCATAGGCCCTCAAAATCTCTTACTCGCTTCATCTCTTAAGTTGTGATTTTCAAGATGTTTCTTGGCTATATTTAGATAATATGCAAATAGGGAAAAAAAGAAAAATGAAAACTATAAGTTCGGAAATGCATACCAATTCCACTATGTAGCCTTCAACCTTATTCCTATCAAATTCAATCCCCCTGGTCGCTACAACATATGACAAAGAAACAAAGGTATATTGAATAGTGAACCAAATAGAAGAGACAATGTAAATGAAATAACACTATAAATTTGCTCAGCACAAAGACCAAGTATTCAACGCATATCATTTTTTAACCTATTCCATGTGTGCATCCTATAATCATTTCAGTGGCATATGTGATTGGAATGGAAACATCCTGAAATAAAATGCACCAAATGTATGGTTTCCAGGAACAAAAAATATGAAGAGAACATTCGATTTCCTTTTTTATATGTCACTGTGGCTGAAAAAGATGTGGGTTATGTGTCCAACATCGACATTCAAAGGGGAACAAGATGTTTTGGAAGGGAACATACTGGGAAAAATGCACCAAATGTATGGTTTTCAGGACCAGAAAAAATGAGGAGAAAATTCAATTTTCTTTTTTATGTGTCACTATGGCTGCGACAAAGGTGTGTTATGTGTCGAACATTGACGTTCAAGAACAAGGACAAGACAAAAACACATTACTATTTCTTTGCTCATTGCAGTCACACACAAAGATGTTCTGCAAGAGGATTTTGACTTAGGCATTCCTAGTATTGAAAAATCTTGCTTGCAAGATGCAAATAGAAAACAACAAATAAGGAATATGAATGAAACCATGGCACTGAAACTTACCCGTGAATGAGGAATGACAGAATCACAACTCCAAACCGTGAAAAATGCAACCATAGGTCCAACTGTGGATGCAGGACCCCAACCTTGCAAAGTTGAAGCAAGGAAGAGAAAGAAGCAAACGACAAACTAGTGAACAAGAAACAAGAGGTCCAATTGCAGCTGTAGGACCTCAAATTTGAAAATTTGAATCAAACAACAATGAGCATCATCCAATGAACCAACAAGAAAGCATCAATCGGTGAACCAGTAATGACAGTGAAGAACAATATTGCCCAAATTCACTGCAGACAAGACTGTATCAAAAAATCGGAGGAAATTGTATTGTAACACCCTTGTTGAGTAAACATTTAAGGTTGTGACGCACGTTAGGTAAACACTTAAAGCTATGAGAACCATCGAAGGGCCACATGCTGTGCAAAAATTTAAGAAATAATGCACTGTGTCAGGCCTGTTTACATACGTAATATTGAAAACACATCTCTAAGTACATAATAATAAAGAAATAATAATAATAATAGTAATAAAAATAGTTTGAACAATGGAGACTATGCACACAAACTTTAGTCAAAGGACAAAGTAATATGAAGTCAACTAATAAAAAACTGACTATCCATGCTCAAAACTTTGGATATCTAAACATTTCAATATGAATAGTACAAATTCAAAAAGATCGTAGATGATAAAAAAATTGGATATGCCAACATATAAAACATTGGGAATAGCAAAGCTGGAAATAAGACCTCAAATCTATTATCCAATGAGATCATGACATATAAGGTTTTTTTTATTATATAAAAAATAATGTTTTTAGTTCTCTAGTTTGAACAATAGAGATTATGCAAAAAATTGTAGTCAAATGACAAACTAATATGAAGTCAATGAATTATCAAACGTTATAGTCCCTCTATGCCTTCGGCATGGACTAATAAGGACTACAAAATATACTTACAATGGATGTGATATATAACTAAAAATATAAATGTAATTTATGTCATAGAACCTCATCCATGAAGATTAATATTGACAATGTATTTTTGTTTAAATAAAAAGTTGTATTGTATGTGATGTATATCCTAAAAGTATTGTTACAATGAAAGAATGGATGATTCAAAACCATTATATTAGAATGTTAAATTTCTCATCCAAATGCATGTTATTAGAAATAATGAAATTATAATAATAGTTGTGATGAGTTTACATTTTTTAAGGAAAATTTTGTGGGATTCTCCATCTTCAATGGATATCTGGATAGATGGAAATTCATGTTGGACATAGTGTTATGGTGTTGGCATTGGTGTCAAAGAGGGCTGAAACGATCAATGTTGAGTGTGACATTAATGGCAAGAAGATCAATATGATGTTATCATTATATGTCTTTGAGATTCTAAAATCTCATGATAGATAGCATACAGAGAAACCATGTACAAAAGGAGTAAAGAATGCACAAATAATTATTAAAATCTCAAGAGAAATAACGATGAAATAGATAAGAAGCAAGAAACATTTGTTGGCCCTTGACCAAGTTTTGAGGAACACTTGGTCATATTTGACCCTTTTTTGGACTTCGACATCCTGTCAAAGATGGAGCGCCAAACGAAGCAGAGATCATGGGATCTCGACCTACTTTTGGGCCCATTTTTGGGTTTTGGGACAATGTAATGGGAAAGGGATTTCGGCCCGTGGGTTTACCCACTCTTAGGCCCACTTTTGTATGTATAAATAGATTCCTAGGTGAAGTAAGTAGAGGACGATATCCTATCTATGTGATGTAAGCTAAGTGCTAGTAGTGCTCTGTGCATGACTGTAGAAGAGTTACAAAGCTAAGTGCAAGTTATCATAGAGATTATAGAAGGCTTTGTGCTACAATGCAAGGAAGAAGGATCTAGCGAGCTGCACAGATCTTCTGTCATGTGCACAAAAGGGTTTTTGGTGACTATGTGTTGTAACCGATTGAAGACATTAATAAAGAAGAAGAGTTGGTGGACGTAGCCCCAGGGTGGGGGTGAACCACATACATGTTGTGTTGCTCTGCTTTGTGCGATGTATCGATGTGTTTATATGTGATGAATGTTAGATAAATCTGATGTTGCTTTGTGCCTAATCATGTGAATGAATGCTAGATGTGACCTATGTGGATGTGCTTAGTGCTTGAATCTGCTAGATCTAATTTGTTCCTTTTATGTTAAGTGTTATTAGATGATGGATCTGGTTGCATGCTGTGATACTCTATAATTAGGGTATGTCTGCCCTATTACTAAGAACTGAATATTGATGAAGATTAAATACTAAGTGCTATGTTAAGTGTTAGAATCACAGATCTATGTCCCAGCTAAGGTTGCAGACATCTGAGTCCTGCAACCACCCCTGCCTGTACCTCGAGTGAGACTTCATCTGCTTCGCAGGTGTTGTCGAAAGGGTCGGTAGTTTGGTTTTTGTTGGTGCATTGTTGTAGCATTGAACCCTGGGTCTACCCTTGTGCCAACAAATGGTTCTGTTGTCGGGACCTGAAACTGTGATTGTTGGGAACTGAGAAAGAAGAAGCTTTGTGCAAATATTCATCCTGAAACTTTGGAAGCTCTGTGTGTGGACCTGTGCCCTAGTGCACAGTAATCCACTTGATCTGAAAAGCTCTGTGCTAAATAAGGAATGACATATCTAAAGAAAATAAGTCAGATCTGAACGCTTTGTGCTCTAAAAAAGGTTAAAGTGGAAGTTTTTGAAGAAAAGAGGTCAAATCTATAGAAAGAGGTAAGATTTGTAAGCTTTGTGCTCTGATAGAGGTAAGAACAACTAAAAGTTTTTAGATTTGGAAGCTTTATGCTCTGTAAAAGTAAGATAAGTGAAAATTTTTGTTTCTAAAATATGGATCTAGGTATGCTTGAAAGAGACTATCCTAGCTTGAAAACTAGGGCATTGTTAAATGAAAGAAGGTTTGATATGAATAGATCTGGTAAGAATAATGATAAATATGTTATACCTATGCATAAAAAGAATTTTTGGACTAACCAATGGATGCAGGATCCTAGAAAGAATTTTTTGCAGGCTTGCTACCATGATCCTAGTGCGTAGTACAGAAGAGGATGGGTATGATTTACAAGAAAGAGAGTATTAACCCTATGTTATAGTTGCATAAAACCATGCCATCTAGCTAAGGAATGCCCGGGTGGAAGACCTAGTTGTTTCTGTTGCAAATCTTTGGACCATGAAGTGTCATATTTCCCTAGAATGATTGCTAAGCTTGAAAGAATGAATCTGAATGAAGAAAACCCTAAGACAGCTCTAGAAATAGCCGAATCTCAAAAAGAGTCCAAGAAAGTATTACTACAGATGAAAGAGACCCTAAATGACTACCGACATTTTAGGTTATTAAAGATCTTTAAAGAAAAAGAATGCATCGAAGTAAGAATAGGAGATTTCGACATTGACTGTGTTCTTGATGAATAAACACCAGTGAACATCATGCCAGAGAGAACTTGGGAAGCTATAGGAAGACCTACTATGATCCCTTCACTAAGAGGAATAGGACTCTTTAGAGGAAAGTTGGTGACCCTATGTGGAAAGCTCACTCATATATCTATGAATGGTAATGGAACTTCAACAGAAGAAGATTTCGATATTATCAAGTTTAATGAGGACAATGCCCCATTTACTATGTTACTTGGAAAACCTTGGACTAAGAGAGATAAAGATAGAAAGAAAGAAGAAGAAAAAGTTTTAGAACAACAGAGACACGAGTTAACAGATTTCATGAACACAAGGATTGTGCAGTTGATTGAAGAATAGGAGAACAGATCAAAGCCACTTATCGTTAGAGGCCCAGATGTTGAAGATGAAAGAATTTTAGAAGGCTCACAGAATATCGAAGCACATGTCCCAGAAAAAGAAGAATTATTACCCCTGGGTCTTAGGAGAGAATCTCAGCTGCAAAAAGTACCTATGTTCAAGGAAAATAAGAATCAAAATGGAAAGAGAATCCCCAAGATGAAGCTCACTGGAAAAAAGGCTAGGAAACTAAGTAAAAGGAGAGCTAAGATCGAAATACTACGAAATATTTTAGAGGGAACCTCATAGAACGGGAAACTTGCAGAAATTGAACTTTGCTGAGATATCAGACCAGTGACATAGGCCACTTCACCGAGGCGAAGAAATATAGCCATTGGAAGCTGATATAACCATTCGAATGCCACTCCGAACAGGTCAAAAATATTTGATGGTTCACCACTAGACCATCAGACTGCACCATAACAGACAGAACATGAGTTAATGGCGCCTCATACCCATTACAAGTAGACTGTTGCTAAATTTCTTATTTAGTCCGTCGTGCCACACACCGAGAATACCTTTTTCTAACTAAGAACTTGAGCCCACAACTTGATATTATTTTGCACTATGATCATCGCCTTGTTCCCGTATCCTCCACTAGAGTTTCTGAACCCAGTTCACACCTGATCTAATTGACCCCGAGCTTGTATGTCGGACGAGCTCATCCCAGTAGAGAAAGCATTCGAAGAATTTTTGATTGAATTAATGACTGAGAGAGTCATGTTAGAAAGAAGGATGTTTGCAGGTGTGCAAGCATCATCAACAGGAGGAGTCCAAGCTTCTCTCTCAACTGCTCACAGAGAAGGACCTTCCAGAACCACGACAAAGACAAGAACAAAGCACAAAGACGACATTGTGAATGCCAAGATTATTCCACACATTCTGTCGACTTACATACCACCTCTGAGTGGTGATATTAACCATGATAGTGTACCTATATACTTCGAGTATACTTTGATCACCGCGTACCTTCCGAAAGGGGTGTGCGGAGTTTGAGCTGATCAAGACAAGATCACAGCGTTGAAGTTTAGTGACTTCAACCTCGGCGAAAGGAAATTCTACAGTATGCTTGCCCCACACAAGTATCTAATGAAGATGAAGGGAAAGAACTCGAATATTGTCCCACAGTCTTGGACCCAGAACCTCACGCAATCTACATTGTTGAATGTTAGGAAGATCCCACACTTTGGCAGACACCAGGAGGTGAATGCCTACGTAAAGTTGCTTCTATCTCGCTATCACAGAGGATACCTATGGCTAAGCCGATGCATCATTGTGGATCTGACCTTGATCAATCAGATCATAGGGCTTAGCATGCAAGGCCCTGACCCACAAGAGTTCTACCCTGGAAAGACCTCCGACCGAGAATTAGCGCAGAGAATTAAGGAAACGTATGGCCATGTCGAGAAAGGCACACGAGACTACAAGGTAGCCTCTATCTAGAGTGGCGCAATGACCAACTCAAGTGACTGGATTCATGGTCGACCTCACAGGGAAGTGCGCAGAGGAATTATAGATGAACTAGGCATAGTACCTTGTCAATCAACTAGAGATTGATTGCAGAGAAGCACAAGACCAAGGGTATGACTTCCACTTTAGTTGGCTTCTCATACTGATCGATTTCATTTCCTGGGAGCTACCATAAGGTGCCACTTTCCCAGATATAGAACCCTTCGAACCAATGGCCGTGAATTTCTGTACGTTGTGGTATTCCAGTGACATGAGAAAATAGTGGCAGTGCAATGTCATCTTCCGTGCCTACTACAACCATTTGAATATTGCAATCCAGTTTGCACCGCTCATCATCCTGAAAAAACTTTACAGGTTTAGACCCTTGATGAAGTTCAACGCGGACCGCCACTTCACCTACATTACACTGCACGCTAATGAGTATAAAAAATAGCTCCAGTCATATTACAAACTGACATAAGATGACATGGAGGAGATTACCAAGGAATGGTCGATAGCCCTGAAACTATGCCGGACACACCTAGACCAAGTAAAACAAAGAAAAATGATGAAGTGCATGATTTCCATAGCACATCGGTGGAGACATCTTTGACCCTACCTGAGTAGGGAGATGATGGTGGAGAACTAGGTGGTACGGAAGTCGAGCAAAAAAAGGCGAAGTTACTTGGCCTAGAGACGAAGAGGATCCAACTAAGAAAAGGAAGGTTATCCTGCCAAAGCCTTCATCCCGAAAGAAATCCAGTGCCACTAGGGCTATGTTTAAGACTACCCTCACCTCAGATGACTTTGACTTCTTAGTCGTTTCATTGAATGATGCTTCATTGGAGATCACGGAAAAGAAAGAAGCGAAGCAGGAGGAGGTATTCATCCGAATCAAGGGTGAACTTCAAGAAGTGCAGCAGACACTACAATCCAACCACGTAGTTTCTATTGCACCCTCGACAAGTGGAACATAAGAACCAGGAGATGAGCCAGCCCAACTGTACCAGATCACCAATAAAGTTGAAGCTCGCCTTTGATGAGCTTAGGAAGAGACAATGGAAGCTACCCAAGATTTGGTGTAGGCACAAAAAGATATGCTAAAACAACATAGTAATGTAGAATAAGAAAAACTAGCTCTTCAAGCAAAGTGGGAGGAAGAGAAAGAAATGCTACAGCAATATAGGGAACAATTGCTCACAGAGCAACTCGAAGTACAGGAATGGGTTCATAGAGAACTTCGCTCTGTGACAATCATTGAAGTCCAGATAGAAGAACGAGTTCCACAACAAGTGGCACAAGTGGAAGGAATGATCCAACAACTTCAGCAATACATCACAGACCTGGAACTTCGCACTGTGCCTGAGACACCTCAAGAAATAAGAGATCTAAGAGAGGCCACTTCTCGAAGTGCAGTTGACCGACTAAAATCCTTTGCCTTGGAATACAAGCAGTTGAGCTCCAGAAGTTCCTAGATGTATGAAAACCTCACCGAAAATCCATAATTACTGGCGTTAGAGTCGCAGCTCCAACACGCACAGTAGTAGGCAGACACGTTACAAGCACAGCCAAAGGCCTTGTCACCAATTGAGAGAATGAAGAGGTTTCTAGAGAAACGAACAACCAAACAACAAGTACTCACACTCCAGAGTAAAGTAATGGAAGTCACTCAATGACTTCAACAAGTGCAAGAAAATCCATACCAATTATTCACTGAACTTAAAGGCCAAGGAGTAGAACTTGAACAAGTTGTGAGTACAGCAGAATAATGCCTCAAAGGACCAACCAATGATGCACTTATTTAGGATTTCATTGAGAAAGAAGTAGTAGCATTGCAACAGATCGAAGCAGCTTGAGCCAAGCTCGAGGCGTTCGAAGCAGAATTGCTCAGACCAGAGTGACTCAGGATGAGTCACAAGTGAGTGTTGGGGGCCTGTTGGCCCTTGACCAAGTTTTGAGGAACACTTGGTCATATTTGACCATTTTTGGGACTTCGAAAGCCTATCGAAGATGGAGCGCCAGATGAAGCAGATATCATGGGATCTCGACCCACTTTTGGGCCCCTTTTTGGGTTTTGGGACAATGTAATGGGAAAGGGATGTCAGCCCGTGGGTTTACCCACACTTAGGCCCACTTTTGTATGTATAAATAGATGTCTAGGCGAAGAAATTAGAGGGTGGTATCCTATCTATGTGATGTAAGCTAAGTGATAGTAGTTCTCTGTGCATGACTGTAGAAGGGTTACAAAGCTAAGTGCAAGTAATTATAGAGATTATAGAAGGCTTTGTGCTACAACACAAGGAAGAAGGATCTAGCGAGTTGTGCATATCTTCTGTCATGTGCGCAGAAGGGTTTTTTGTGACTTTGTGTTGTAACCAATTGAAGACATTAATAAAGAAGAAGAGTTGGTGGATGTAGCCCCAGGGTGGGGGTGAACCACGTACATGTTGTGTTTCTTTGCTTTGTGTGATGTATCGATGTGTTTCTATGTGATGAATGTTAGATAGATATGATGTTGCTTTGTGCCTAATAATGTGAATGGATGCTAGATCTGACCTATGTGGATGTGCTTAATGCTTGAATCCGCTATATCTAATGTGTTCCTTTTATGTTAAGTGTTATTAGATGATGGATCTAGTTGCATACTGTGATCTCTATAATTAGGGTACGTCTGTGTTGTTACTAAGAATTGAATATTGATGAATATTAACTACTAAGTGATCTGTTAAGTGTTAGAATCACAGATCTGTGTCCCAGCTAAGGTTGCAGACATCTGATTCCTACAACCACCCTTGCCTCTACCTCGGGTGAGCCTTCATCTTCTTTGCAGGTGTTTCCGAAAGGGATGGTAGTTAGGGTTTTGTTGGTGCACTGTTGTAGCATTGAATCCCGGGTCTGACCTTGTGCCAACAACATTAATCGAAGCTCAGAAGGGAAAGAACATTAACACAATAGGGATCGAATTCCCAATAGATAAATGATCTTGTTTTAGTTGGAATCCAAGTATAAACCCAAAATCTCAGAAGAGATGATACAAAGGAGGCTAAGAAGAGATGATGCACATGACCCATCAATTATCATTTCGAGATTTATATTAACCGTCCAATCAAACTAAAATGGAAGGATAGGATAAGCATGCCAAAGGCCCAAGATCCAAAATAGTCGAAATGAATCTAGACCATTGATCTAGAACTGATCGCATCAAAGAAGGATCGTTAGATGAAGTCAAGCTACTCGAGGTTTAATCGGGGAATCTCATTTAAGGAGAATTGAGAAGATGGAAAAGAGAATAACTCAAAGTCTCGAAGGCCAAATAGAATCTAGGCCATTGATCTAGAACTGATTTCATCAAAGAAGGATCGTTAGATGAAGTCAAGTTACTCGAGGTTTATTCGTGGAATCTCATTTTGGGAGAATTGAGAAGTAGGGAAAAGGGAATAACTCGAAGTCTCAAAGGCTAAAATGAATCTAGAGAATTGATCTAGAACTGATCGCATCAAAGAAGGATCATTAGATGAAGTCAAGTTACTCGAGGTTTAATCGAGGAATCTCATTTCGACAGAATTGAGAAGTAGGGAAAAGTGAATAACTCGAAGTCCTGAAGGCCAAAATGAATCTAGGCCATTGATCTAGAACTGATCATGTCAAAGAAATATCGTTAGATGAAGTCAAGTTACTCGATGTTTAATTGGGGAATCTCATTTCAGGAGAATTGAGAAGTGGGAAAAGAGAATAAATCGAAGTCTTGAAGGCTGAAATGAATCTATACCATTGATGTAGAACTGATCGCATTAAAGAAGGATTGTTAGATTAAGTCAAGATACTCGAGGTTTAATTGGGGAATCTCATTTCGGGAGAATTGAGAAGTGGGAAAAGAGAATAACTCGAAGTCTCAAAGGCTGAAATGAATCTAGACCATTGATCTAGAGCTGATCACAATCATTGGATCAAGGATTCATATGAACCTATGACCGTTGGATCCAGGAGGAGGACATGTGACACATCAGGAAATCCATGTCATTAAAGACCACGTCTGCAAGGACACGTAGCGCAATCAAATGTTGACAAGTGTCAAGGTCCAGTTGGAATTTTAGGTACACGTAAGTGTTGGCCCTTGACCAATTTTTGGGAGATTCTTGGTCATAGTGACCTATTTCGTGACTTTGACAACCTGTCAAAGGAGTAGCGAAAGACAAAGTGGAGATAACGAGATCTCGGCCCACTTTTGGGTCCTTTTTGGGTTTTGGGGATAATGTAACAAGAATGGGATGTCGGCCCATGGGTTTACCCATGTTTAGGGCTATTTTGTATGTATAAATAGAAGGATCGACAATGTGAGTCAAAGGGGAATCAACATCTATGCAATGTATGATAAGTGCAAGTAGGGTTTTGTAAGTGCTTGGTGCATGAATATGAGTGACTTGCAGAGCTAAGTGCAAGTGGTTGTAACATATAATGGAAGGCTTTGTGCTGTAACACAAGGAAGAAGGATCTAGCGAGTTACGCAGATCTTCTGTCCTATGCAGAGCAAGGGTTTTGATCGATCTATGCTTGTAACCGATTGAATGAAGACAATAAAGGAGAAGAGTTGGTGGACGTAGCCCCAGGGTGGGGGGTGAACCACGTAAACGTTGTGTTGTCTTGATTTGTGCTTGTATTAATGTGTTTATGTCTTCTTTTTCTAAGTACTTTAAGATGATTAGATATATCTACTTCTGCTTAGTGCTAATGATGTATAAGAATGTTAGATCTGATCTATATGAATGTGTTGAGTGCTTGATCTACTAGATCTGACCTATCTATTGATGCTAAGTGCTTAAGAACATTATATGATTGTGAATGCTGCGAAGCCCTGTTTTATTAGTGAAGTGGATATTTCTTGCATATTGAGGAACTGACAGTGTTGAGTGCTTTATTAAGTAGTACAATCATAGATCTGTGTCCTAGCTAAGGTTGCAAACACCTGAGTCTTGCAACCACCCCTGCCTCTACCTTGGGTGAGACTTCATCTGCTTCGCAGGTGTTGCTGAAAGGGATGGTAGTTAGGGATTTGTTGGTGCATTGTTGTAGCTTTGAACCCTGGGTATGCCCCTATGCCAAAAGTAAGTCACAAATCTAAGTGACACATGGAAACCATTCAGCTAGTGTCAAGTCAACAGTGAAATCAACAATTTACGTCACTCTAGGAGTTTTTAATTCGAGGGAAACCAACAATTACCTGAAGTGTCGAAGGCCAAATTCAATGCTAATCATTGATCTAAGATCATCCATATTATCACATGACCGTTAGATCAAAATGTAGTGGAAAGGTGATGTAAGCACTCCCATGTTGACCAGTTTGACGCTGACCAACTCCAGTGGAAATTGGAACAACAATTACTCGAACCTCCGAACCCCCAAAGTCTTGAAGTCCCGAAGTAAATAGTGGTCTTCCATATCAACCTTTGATTAATTCATAACCGTTGGATAAAACAATGGAAGGATAGTGTAAGGATCAAATCTAGACCATTTATTTGGTTCTAGGAATCATGCTAACCATTAGATCAATCCTTGTGAGAGGTCAAACTTTGGAAGACTGGATGAAAAGGGAAAACTCCCGAAGGCCGAAGTCTGGAGGACTAGGTTCCAACCCTCGGTCATAGGTTATGAACACATAAGCAGTGAAGCATTGGGAACATCGCTTAAAATTAATAAGCCTGTGATTTTTCACATATGGTCACCTGCAAATGGTTTGAAGGAAGCGCCTCTACAGAATTCGATTTCTGCAATATTTGCAGAGACATGGAATTGAGTTAAAAATCAAATCGATCCATATCAGTGATCGATTTATGAAAAAAACTCTAATTAATTTGAAAATCCTTCACGACAATGTTTGAATAATAATGAAGAAAAACAAACATTATTATTGTTAATCTAAATAAAGAGGCATCATGGTCCAAACAAAGGGACACAATTCTTCATAGATCACACTAGTTGGGAGACTATATAAGAAAGGAATAATGGTGAAGAAGAAGTGTCTCTGTAGTCCAAATCAGAAGATGAAAAGAGTAACAGATTCCAAGAAGAAGAACTGATGATTCTTATTAAGTGAGGGTGGAAGGGAGGAGCACAAAAGGATTCATATCCTTTACTAAGTGTAATTTAAGGGAGTTGGTGCTTCTTGGGGTTGGTGCCCTAAAAGAAAAGGGAGTTGGTACTTCCTAGGGTTGGTTCCCTGAAGAAGGGGATTTGTGTTTCCTAGAGTTGGTTCTCTAAAAAGGATTTGCGCCCTTCACTATTCTTCATAAAGCCTTGTAATTCCTATTAATTATATTTATATAATTGATTTTACAAACAAGTCCATTGTTGATCTATTGTGGTAATTAACAAAATATAAAAGTAACTGCTAATTGTTGAAAAAGGGTAATACTAATTCACCCCCCGCTCAGTATTCCAACAATTGGTATCAAAGTGGGTGCCTTCAAAACAATCTAAACAACTGGAAGGTAGATCCTGAATATGGATCAACAAGAAAGAATGTCTAACAACAAAGCACCATTGTTCAATGGAGGTGGCTATGCTCTATGGAAAATAAGAATTAAAAACTTCATGTTGGCTCTTGGTTTTGATATCTGGAAATCTGTTGTAGATGGTTACACTACACCAACTACTCCACCCAAAGATGTTGCAGGAAATAAAATCTGCAATGACAACTCAAGAGAAATTAATGCAATTATAGGAGGGTTCACAAATTCTATATGTGTGAATGTTATGCATTGTAAGTCATCTAAAGAAATTTGGGACAAATAGGAGGTTGTAAATGAAGGATATGGAAAAGTTGGGGAAGCCAAACCACAAACCTATAGAACTCAGTTTGAAAATATGAAAATGAAAGAAGAAGAGAACATTGTTGAATACATTCATAGGGTAGATGAAGTGGTTAATTCAATCAGAGAAGTAGGAGAAGAACTTACAAATAAACCCATTGTTCAAAAGATACTAAGGTCATTACCTATGAGATATGATGCCAAGATTTCTACAATTGAAGATAGGCCTGATCTTGACACACTCATAGTTTATCAACTTCATGGAATTTTTACAACATATGAAATGAGAACAGGGAATGATAAATCATCAAAAAGAGAAACAACCTTTAAAGCATATAAAGCAAATATGAGGCAGGAGTAAAAGACCAATGATGAGTTATCAAATACATCCGATGAGGAAACTTCCAACTTCATAAAGAAACTCAAGAAAGGAACAGGGAATACAAAGGAAAGATTCCTCTAAGATGTTTCAATGTGGAAGAATTGGACACTTTGCCAATAAATTTTCCTCTCCTAAGAAGGAGGAAAGTGATGACAAAAGAACCTTAAAAAATAAGAAGAAAAGCAACACTAATAATAAAAAGAAGTTCTACAAGAAAAATAAAACATTCTTTACCCAAGAAGACAGTAGCTCATCAGAAGAAAATGAAGAAGACGAACCA
>SNQJ01S0185511.1:0-18721 GCA_010110895.2 Picea sitchensis | reverse complement strand
GTGCAAGTTCTATCGAGAAGTCAATGTCCCTTCTCGGAGGTAGACTCGATACCTCTTCCGGAAATACATCTCTATATTCTCTTAGTGTGGGGTGGTCTTCGAGGCTTGGTTTGTCATCTTCAACTGATTCCAACACCTGTATCGCATAAAGTATACATCCCTTTCTGCAATACTTTCTCATTTTAAGGGTTGATATTCGTCTCACTGAGACAAGTTTTTGGATCCCTCGAAGGGTTATCCTTCTTCCTTCTTCACCTACACATTCTAAATTTTTATGGTAACAGTCCAGTCTGGCTTTATATGTGGCTAGCCAGTCCATACCAATCAACAGGTCATATGATCCTAGGGGTAGTATGTTAAGGGTTTCTTGGGTGGGGAACTCACCCATAGTGAATTGGCAAGTTGGTATGACCTCTGCTACCTTTCTTTTGGTGCCAGTGGCTAACTATACCAACCATGGCTTGGTGTGCTTATGTGGTTGTAATTTACACTTATCAACAACCTTAGGAGATATGTAACTCAAATTTGAACCTGGGTCAATTAGAATAGACACTAGATGGTTGGTGATCATACCTTCCATCTCCACCACTGAATCTTGGTGGTCGGCTTGTTTATTATCCAAGGCTGCATAAATTTGCAGCACACTCCTGCCACATCATTGACGGTGGTAGCTTCTTGAACGTTGTAAATTCTCTGACTATTCTGTTGTTGGTGCGAGCAGTCCCTCAGTAGATGTTGTTCTCCACAACCCCAACATTTCAAGGGTTCTCTCTTTGGGTTATCAATATTTCCGGGGGTAGATCCAAAATGTTTATTTCCACTCTGGGAGGGGAAATTCTGTTGGTGTACACTTCGAGTTGGGAAGATCATCCTTGAGTCCTTTTTATAGTTTTTAAATCTTGGGGATTTAAACCCCTTTTTCTAGAATCCCGAACTATTCTTCTGCTTCTAGTTTTCGCGAGGTTCTGTCCGATTCCCCAGCTGTTCGTAGCAATATCTTTCCTTTCGGATAGTGTCTTCTAGGGTCTTTGGATCATCAAACTCAATCCTGTTCTGATAGTCCTTAGGTAGTCCACTGATGAATCATTGCACCTTTGCCTTCTCTTCTTTTATATAGGGTACGTACCTCAGCAATTCGAGGAATCTGTTGGCATATTCCTCTATGGTGCGTTGCCCCAGCTTGAGTTCATAGAATTCTTTAGTCTTTTCGTCGAAATATTTTTCCGATAGATACTTCTTCCTAAAGTATTTCTCAAACCGTTCCCAAGATAGGTCTTCTTCGTGAATCCCTTTTACATTCGTAAGTTCTTCCCACCAAATGGAAGCCTTTCCATTCAAGTTGAAAGTGGCTACTCGGGCCTTCAAGTTTTCTGAGAAGTCATGGACTCTAAAATACTTCTTTAGTTCAAGCAGCCAGGCCTCTGCTTCCTCCCCTTTCTTTATTTCACCATCGAAAGAGGGTGGTTTGGCCTTCTTGAATTCTTCGAGATTGTCACTTTTGGAATGCTTTCGCTTCTTCCATTTTCTTCGGGAATAAGAACTAGTTCTGCTACTAGAAGATCCCTTTGAGTCGCTAGTTTCCTTTCCATAGGAATCGTCTGACGCTTGTCCCTTATCTCTGGGGTGGACCTTTCTTGAGGTGCTCTTCCCAGTGTGGCCACTTAAAAGACCATGTTTCCGTATCTCAAGTGGACTTCGAATTTTCTTTGTATGTTGTCAGTCTGCGTGACTGGTGTCAGGTCCATGCTGCAATTGTCTTTGTATGTCGGATAAACTCTGCAGCAAGACTGCATTAATTTTTGTTTGCTTCTCTTGCTCTTTTATCAACCTCTAGTTGTCGGCCTTGCAGCTCTGTAGTTCGACCATGAGGCTTCTCACAGTCTCAGCTAGATCGAGAGGGGTCTCTACCGCTCTCCTTTCGTCAGACTCTTTGTCTTTGTTGTGGGAGCCATCCCCCACTTCGTGGTGCGTCACAATTCTATGCGTCTGTAGTTTCCCGTGGTTGATCGTCCACTTGTTGTGCAAGAAAAACACTTATTGTTAGTCAACATTATATTCATTCACAATCAGCGCATAATTCATAATTTTCAAATGCATACACACAATAGGAATTTTCATTCTTAACTTTGGCTTTTGCTAAAGGGGGTTAAGATAGAGCGTTACTCCTTTTAAGAGTACTTCAAATGGAGTTTCTGTGTAACTCATTCATGAGCCAAAGTAGGTCAAGTGTTGTAACCATGCTCTGATACCAATTTGTCGCACACCCACTACAACAAATTATATTTTTCGTCTTTTGCTTCGAGGAACAAAATCCTTGAGACTTCTATGGGGCCTAGCGCAGACCCTCTCTTCCCTTATCCTCCTCCAAATGACCACAAGTTGGCCTTAGCGCAAGCACCTTTCGCAACTCGTGAGTTGTGAATCAAGACTCTCGACTCCCCTTTCTCCAAACATTGATACCTGAGATACTATACGGGTATGGCTCCCTCCTCACTGGCGCCTTCTACATGTAACCGTAAGCTAGGCCAAACACTAGCACCACTTGCAACCTCGCCAGTTGAGGTGTTGAGCTCTTGTGCTCCTCCTTTGTGAATCCCCGAGACGCAAGAGGTCAATGTTGTGTGGACTCTGCCAAAGTGACATGCACACGCCACTTGTCTACCCTGCTATACTTTTATCATGAGTTGTGTCGCCGCCGCCCGTCTCACAAGACCCTCGACTCTCGGCGTTTCGTGGCCTTAGCGATCAAGGTGCAGCTTCTTCATCCTACGAAACCCCGAGCCATGATAAGTCAACAGTGGGTTGATTCTTTCCCACTGTGACACATGTCTACCACCGGTCACCCACTTCCTAGGCTAAATACTAGCGCTAATCGCATCTCGCGACTTCGCGAGTTGGAGTGTTGAGCCCTCATGCTCCTCCTTCGCGAGTTCTCGAGATACGATAAGTCAACAATGGGTTGACTCCTTCCTAGGAGACATGTGTCCATCACCTGTCACCCATTCCCACCTTTCTTTGAGAGCTTGTTGTTACGCCACCTGTCAACCATGTGGTCCCCACTTACGGATGGCTCACGTGTTTGCAAGATCCCTCGGCGCTTGGCACTTCATGACTTCTACAATCGAAAAAAAACTCCCTCAAGTTTCGATCTCCCGATAGGTGATAACCACGAAAGTTCTGATCCAACGGTTCTCCTATGCCTTAGATCTAACGGTCACGATCATGTCGCCATCTCGCAAATCGTGAGTTCATACAGCCCTACCCTTGACCACTCCAAGTCGTGAGTCAGCGAAATGCTACTCTCCTGCCTATACAAAGGCTAATATCGACGGTCAATAGGGCTCCGTCAGATCCTTGGATCTACGGTCCGGGATCCCATCGCTACATGCGAAGGCCGAAAGGGTCGAGGTGTTAATGCCTACGCTCCTTCTCTAGATCCATCGGTCTCGACAGATCTGGGGTATTCTCGAAAGGATTCTGAATGTTCGTCTACCAAATGATAGGGTATTCTCTCTTTCTATAATTGGGCTCGTTATCCCTTCTAAGCTTGAATCACCAAATTCAACTTCTCGGGGCTTCAAACTCCCACGACTCCGAGACCTTAGAGAGATATCCTTCCTTGCATAAGATTTCTAGACCCGAATCGCATGAACCTTCAGACGGTTCTTGGGAAATCGTCATGTATCTTAGTCGAGTCGCTGGGTAAAGGTTCGGCATGGTTCCAAGGTCTATGGGGTAATCTCCAGGGAAGAGTACTCTTGAGGAGCCTTCCCAGAACATTATGAGAGTTAAGCAAACAAGACAATTCTCAGTGGGGCGAATTCATGCCCCAACCTTAATCCTTTGTACAGAAACCGACTATGGCATGTAAGTATACATAGGCATCCATTATTTCTAGTCTAACACACCAGGCAATCATTCTACACAGAAATTATTATGGGCATATAAACATAAGCATGTATTCATGATATTCAGTTCGAAATAGAAGGTATAAAACACTTATCAAATCTACCAGGCGCGATACAACTACTGAAAGTGGTGCTCGTTTCCACCCAACCATAGGCTCAGTGACTCCAAACGGATTTACCACTAGCCACCCCCGAGCTAGACCACGATGCTTTGAGGTTCAGTCTCCTACTTCCATCTCAATAGAAATCAAGGACGAAGGTTACTCTCCTTCTCCTGATACAGGAAAATAATCCAGGATGAAGGTTACTCTCCTTCTCCTAGTATTCAGAACTCCCTGCGTTTCTAGGGTTTCTCCAGTCTCTTTCGCGATCCCCGTCACGTGCACTGCTCTTCTCCTACCACATTTCCTCTCTTGCCAATTTCTGTCTGCAAGGTTGTGTGTGGCACGAATTTCGTCGTCCATGGTCAGGTCTGAGGGCTGTTACAGATGGGCGGTTCACCCCCATCCCCTCATTAACTCTTGAGGAGCCTCCCCACCTACCAATTTGATGGGAAATTCATTCCAAGATCAGAGAGTTGCTTTAGTTTGTGAGCAAGTATAAACAAGTACGGTACTGGCTCAGTGGAAGTTAACGCAACCATTCCAGGTCCCTTCCACCACCTCTCATTGGCCATCGTGGTCTCTTTTAGCACATCCCCCTCTCAGCAGTCATGCAACACATATTCATTATACAATTTACATTCATCGACCTTTTATGCAAAGGTCTGTCAAATCAAACATTCACATGTTTGAGTTTGCGATAGTTCTTGGACAACATAGCTATTTTTACAGACTAGGGGAAACAGGGTGTTACAGGAGTCAGTTAGGACATATCCCGCTATTGAAGAACAACGACTTCAATTTAGGAGATAGGAAGAACTACGCAATGTTAGCACCCCACCGCTACTTGACGAAGACGACTGGAAAGAAGCCTAACCTTGCCTCCTAGCCATGGATTAAGGAGTTGGCGCAGTCCACTATGTTGAATGTCATGAAGATCCCTCATTTTGGCCACCACCAGGAGGTTAACGCTTGCGTTAAATGCCTCATTTCATGCTATCATGTTGGATACATGTGGCTCGACAGAAGGATTACTATGGATTCGGCGTCGATCCACCGAATCATAGGCTTTAGTGTGAAGGGACCTGACCCCCAACAGTTTTATCCAGGGAAGGCTTCAGACCATCCCTTGGCACAACGCATCAAGGAATCTTACGGAGAAGTCAAAAAAGGAAAGCGAGGTTACAAGGTATCCTCTATACAGGATGGCGCAGTGTGCCTCGCTTTACAGCTCATAGCTAGCAAGCTCGTAAGGAAGAATTGCTCCACATAGGTCACCGGGTTCGTGGTGGACCTCATAGGAAAATGTGTGGAGGGCATGCAGATGAACTGGGCGAAATACCTCGTCAATGAGTTGGATAAGGATTTATGTGAAGCCCAGGAATTAGGATATGAATTCCATTACAACGGGATGATCATTTTGATTGCATGTGTCACTTGGAAAATGCCTGAAGGAACCACCTTCCCAAAGATCGAACCCTCGGAGTCGTTGGTCGCTCGGTTTTCCACCTTGTGGTAAACCAATGATATGACGAAGTAGTGGCAGTCCAATGTCGTGTTTCATGCATACTATCAGTAGTCGAAGGTTTCCATTGAATCATTTCCATGCATGACACCGTGCACCTTGCACCAGTATCGACCAATAGAAAAGTTATGTGAAGATGCACATTTCATCTACATCACTAGACGCTGAGATGAGAACCAGGAAGAGTTACAGTCGTACTACAAGCTAACATATGAAGACATGGAGCAGATTAGAAAGGAGTGCTGGAGGAATTTCTTGTACCTATCGCTGATGCGGAACTCTCCAGCCCTGACACCATAGGAAGCCCCATAATCACACGGGTCGAGCATGTTGGACAGTCTAGTGGGATGAAGAAGACAAAAAATGAGGAAGTCTAGAATATAGAGACTGATGAAGAGGACAACATTTCTAAAGATAATGGGTCTGGCTCGCTTGGAGGAAGAGGAGAAGATGAAGAAGAAGGAAAAGGAGGAGGGGATGAAGGAGAAGAGAAAGGAGGAGGTGAATCTACCACCCCTCCACTTCAAGATGCCCGTGTTGGGACAATCACACCACAGAAGAGCAAGGTTTCTTCGAATAAACCTTCAGCCAGGAAGAAGACGCATGCTAATAAGCCCCAGTTGGAGGCCACACTCATGAAGGATGATATCAGTTTGGTTCACGGAGCTATGGAGGACACTTCCAAGGACATATTGCAGAGATATGGAGAGAAGCAGGAGGAGCTATATGGAAGGATCGAGAGGGAAATGAAGGAAGTGCACCAAGCTATTCGTTTGGTCCACACAATACCTACTGCACCTTCGTCGTCACAGATTGCATAATTTGGGGATGAAACAACCCAATTGAGAAGACTTGTGGATGTGACAGAAGCTCAACTTCATAGAGTCAAGGAAGAAAAGGAGAAGGCTACAAAAGCCTTGAAAAAAGAGAAAGATGGTGTCTTAGCACAATTAAGAGTAGTGCAGGAAAATGTAGCAGCCCATGAAAGTGAGAAAGCAGAGCTTTAGGCTAAGCTCCAGGAGGAAAAATCCCAGCTACAAAGAGAAAAGGAGTAGTTGCTCGCAAAGCGAGCCATGGTAAAATAAGCAGTGAGTAAATCATGTCACTATGTACCTAGCTTGGGACAGGAGGACCAGGATTTGGTCGAATTTCAAGTAGTGAAGCTCGTTGAGATCATCCAGCAACTTGAAGCAAGGATAACATAAGTGGAGACCCAAACAGTACCAAGCACCCCACAAGAGGTGTGTGACCAGAGGGAGGAGACCGCTAAGAACATACTAATAAGGATAAGAACCCTTGCCTTAGAATGCAAAGAATTGAGCGATAGAAGTGCATAGACATATGAACGCCTCGTTGAGGATCTGGAGCTAAGAAAGTTGGAACCATGGTTACAGGAGGTGCAACATCAAGCATTTTATGTGCAGGAACAACTGAAGTTGCTCACCACACTTGAAAGAATGAAGAGATCCCAAGAGTAGCACGCAGTACAAAAACAAATCCCTACCCTCCAGGGAAAGGTAATGGAAGTCATGCAAAAGCTGCAACCTATGCAGGATGAAGCCTGCAAGTTGTTCAAAGAGATTAATGGTCAGGGCTTGCAATTGGATCAAGTGGTTACATCATTAGAATAGCGCCTGGAAGGGCTTGTTACAGAGCAGACAATCCAGTAGCTTGTTGAGCAAGAGGCTCAGGAAAAGCAGTAATTCGAGGCTGCTTGAGTTAATCTCAAGGCATTTGAAGAATCATTGTCCACACCTGAGTGACTTGGGACGGGTCACAGGTGCGTTTTGGGGGCTTGTTGGCGCTCGACCAAGTTTTAAGGAAACCTTGGTTAGAGTTGGCCCACTTTTGGACTTTGACACATTGGTTGAGGAAGGAGCGCCCAGGCGAAGCTGAGATCATGAGTATCACTTATTTTGCGAGCTATGTGGACCCAGTAAGGGGTTATTTAGGGTTTTTGTAATGGGTTATGGGATGTCATCCCATGGGGTTTTCCCATGTTTGGCCCTATTGTAAGGGTTTGTAAAAGTATAAATAAAAGAAGAATGTATGGTAGAAGTAGTAGTCTTTTCGGCTAAGTGCAAGTAGTTGAATGGATTTGTTCAGTTGAGTGGATCTGTGCCTTGACCTAGTTTTGGAAGGAGGATCTGGTGCTCAGTGCATAGATCTCATGTCTGGTGTGAAGCTCGACTCTGTCTCTTAGTGCACATGAGTAATTGAATGTAAAATATTGACGAATAATAAAGAAGGTGAAGCAATTGGTGGACGTAGCCCCACACTAGGGTGAACCACGTACATCTGGTATCTTATGGTTTTCTTTGTGCAATGATTATCTTTGTTATTTTTTTCTTGGTTCTTAGATTAGATATGTAATGGACATGTATATGTTTCTTTAATTCTCTTCTTATATTAGAATGTTAGATCTTATTCAGAGTGCTAAGTGCTAAGTGGTTGAAGTGCTTAATATTTGTTGTTACTGTGCTAGATCTACCTTAGATATGTTATGCGATGTTCATAAGGTGAATAAACTAATGTATGTCACTTCCTAAGTGTTAACGGAATACTTTATGAGGTGTTATTATCACATATCTGTGTCCCCGCTTGGTTACAGACACCTGCATCATGTAACTCCCCCTGCTTATACCTCGGGTGAGACTTCTCCTGCCTCACAGGTGTTTTCGAAAGGGCCGATAGTCGAGGTTTTGTTGGTGCATTGTTAAGCATTGAACCCTGGCTCTGCCCCTGTGCCAACAAAAACCCATTATTTCTCATGGACCATTTCAGCAGTGGAGCTTAGAATTCATCGGGGAAATAAATCCTTCATATTCTAGACAACATAAGTGGATACTTACAGCCACAGGTTACTTTGCTAAGTGGATTGAAGCAATTCCAACTCAGAATGCAAGAGACAAGGTAATCATGGAATTTCTTGAAGGGCATATTTTTTCTAGATTTGGTTGTCCTTAGAAGCTAGTTATTGACAATGCTCAAGTTTTCAAATCAAACTCCATGATTTATTTTTTCAATAAGTATAACATCAAATTGGTCCACTCTACTCCTTACTATCCCTAAGGAAATGGGTTAGCAGAATCGTCCAATAAAATCCTCATAAGGATTATCAAAAAACTATTTGCAGAAAACAAGAGGTCATGGGATTCCAAGTTAAAATTTACCCTATGGGTTGATCGGATCAGAAATAAGAAATCTATTGGAACTTCCCCTTTCCAAATGGTGTATGGAATAGAGGCTATTTTCCCAACTCAATTGGGTTTACCTGTTCTTAAATTTCTGCAAGAGGAGATAGAAGAACCCAATGATATTCAAAGGAGAGTTTTTCAGATGATAGAGGTTCAATGGGCTAGAGAAAAGATGGATCAGAAAGTTGTTGTTCATCAGAGAAAAGTCAAAGCCATGTTTGATAAGGGAACCGAGAAA
This sequence comes from Picea sitchensis, assembly GCA_010110895.2. Lineage (NCBI taxonomy): Eukaryota > Viridiplantae > Streptophyta > Pinopsida > Pinales > Pinaceae > Picea > Picea sitchensis. The sequence continues at coordinate 9,752 of SNQJ01S0185511.1, read as the reverse complement.
TATATTTTCAAAGAAGGATATCTTGTATTGAGATAGGATGCTAGAAGAGAGGATAAAGATAAACATGGTAAGTTTGATAACTTATGGTATGGTCCTTTCAAAACAGCCAAGGTCATGAATAACAATACTTTTCTCTTACATAATTTGGATGACACTGAGATTTTTGGAGGCCCAGTAAATGGGAGATTCCCAAAGCATTACTTTCTTTAATATTTATCAAAAAAATTCATTATGTATAGTAGGTTTATTTTTGAACTCAAATAAAGACTTCATATACCCGATGCAATTGTTTCATTACAGTTTGTGTTTTAAATAAAGGGTGACAGAATAGGGAAATCAGATATCAGAAGGATATAAAGGCATTGGTATGCAGATCTTAAAGTTTCCTCATGAAAATTTACCCCCACAAGGAGACAGTGTTAGTCTCTAACTTTGTTTTTTATTAAGTCAGTGTCCCTAATCCTTGATCTTCCATGCTTATGCGTTGTTGCCCAAACTTGATTTTTACCTCTTGGTTTAATGGTCATTTTTCCATTTTTTATTACACTTTTAAATGATTTTTGAAGTTTTTTAAAAGTTTAGGATTTGATATGATAAATCTTGTCACATCACTTGTCCATTCATTATCTGAATTTTCAAATTTTTTCCAAGTCACAAATAACACTATTCCTGCAGCGCTAGGAATAATCATATTTTTACATGTGCCAACCTGCCTTGATCGCATCATAATTTCTCAAATCGTGATTAGAGGATCTGCATGCCTCTCCACGATCTTTTCTCGGGTTGATACTGCAATTATAACAACCACATATGAGGGATTGAGTTGTACCTGCCATACCTGCATCAAATCAAACATGTTTGAATATCATTAATAGAACCAACACCTTTTATTTTAGTTTGTCGGTTATTTTGTGCATAGATCAAATTGAAGGAAAAAGTGATTCTTAGTTCCTAACATCCCACGGGAACTTAGAATTCAAATCATCAATCCTCGCAGATTTGTTTACAGGACCATATCAACAACATGGCACTAAAGAAGAGTGGCCAGATTATCAGACTATAACCTGAGGGCATGGAATTACTCGAATAATACCCTCAAATGGCACAAAGGTTTAAATATGCGGGTTGGTTTTACTTTTTCACAACCTTCTAGGGGCACAATGAATAGATTTCAATGGTCTTCGCACATAATTTTGATGGCTTTGAAGCTATAGTTGAGAAACTACTGATGCTGGTGACTGAACATTCAATTGCTAAAGCCTGTAGATTTCTAGTTGGCAGGGAAAGGTGGTGGAAGAAGGAGAATGTGGTTATGGAATTTGTGAATCAACTTTTAATCCTAGAGAAACAAAACCCTAATTGGAAAAAGGGAATACCACATAGCTGGGTAAAGAAAGAATGGCATACTGCTTTGTTGATCATTCACAGGTATATTATGTGTGAGGGAATGTTTTCATTGGTTTATCTTTACCATATTAGATGGCTAATTCACATTAATGGTGATTATCCTCTTAATTTACCCTACTTTCTGCTTAAGAGTTTATCTAAAATGTCCAAGAGGGTGCAATCCCATCCTGCTATAGCTAAAGGCAGTCTTTTCACCAGGGTTTAATTTAGACATTGGTAATATCCTCTTTAAATGAAGTCCAAAGACCCTGGGATTGGCTAATCCAGTCTTTAAGAAATGATTTACAGTTAGCTAAATCCAAAAATGCCAAAGGGAAGAAATCATCCCAATAGAAACAGACTGGTAAAGCCACTGAGTTCCTAATTAAAGAAGAATCACCTACAGCTAGGGTAACTCAGGCTAGAAGGGGGAATTTGCAAACTCAACAAACCATTGGAAATTTTCTTGTAGGTAAAGATCATGAGGAAGCTACCACTAGTCGAGGTAAGAAATCTAAACCAGATGAATACATTGACATATTTCTTAATCCATATGTAAAGATGGAAATTGATGAGGATGAGGATTATACTATCAACCCAGTTTAGTCCCCAGTCAAGCAGAAACAAAAATCTACAAGTAAGAAGAGTGCAAAGGGAAAAAAACAGAGCAAAACTCCAACATGTGTGCCTACGTTCCCTAGGAGAAACTCCACCAGAGATGTGCATAAATTTATATTAAATTCAAAGGCCATGTTTGATCCATCCATTAAAAGGATAATCTTATAATTATAGAGGATAATTCAAAAGATTCCAAGACAGGCATCAAAAAATAGGAAGGGACACCTTCATTGCACAGGACTGAGAAAGAATCTGAAAAATTGAGGAAGAGACAAGAAAAGGGAAAAAAGGTTGCTCAATACTCCAAGAGACCTGTGACAAGGGAAACCACTAGATCAACTTCAAAATATGAATCTATGTTTACAGGTATAGGTGTAGTTTCTTATGACAAAGATGATCCTTTTGCAGAACCAAATCAGATTCCATACCTTCCAGAGACCAGGGATTCTGATAGCACTGATGATGAGGATCATAGCTCTAGATTATCTTCAAGATATAGGATAAAATTAAGAAAACATCAAGCTCCTATAGACCTGAATCTACCTGCACATGTAGAGGAATATCCAAAGTTTAAAGTTAAAGTTAGAAAAGAAAAAGACAGGACTAAAGAGCTACAGGGTATGGTAAAACAATTAAAGAAAGAGAAAGCTCTGGTAGAGAAATGGAATGTTGGACAACAAGAGAAGATACAAGATTTTAAAAAGAAAAGAAAAGAACAAAAAACATTGCTCAAGGAGTTGCGAGAATCCAATTTCAGGTTATACTGGCATAATATTGTGCTAACAACCAAACTGAAGCAGAGAGACACCAAATCCAGTGCAGTCATTATACCATGATGGTTTATGAAGTTCTTTCCTACAGTTTTGAATGTTTTGATACTATTACTCAGGGAGTAAAAGATGAACAGTTCAATTTCTATATTTTGATCAAATGAAATTTTGATCTTTCGAATGGAACAACTCAGTAAGATATGATTCCTAATTTTGTGGGATTTGCCAAGTTGTTGTAAAATATTTTTGGGTTAGTTGTTGAGATTTCTACTATATTGGCATTATAAGTGCTCATTTGAGTTGTTTCTACTAGAAAATAGGATCTATAGAAATACTTTGTGTACTTTAAATAGACACAAGGAATATTGTATGAAGGTGGACAGTTGGGCTTCCAAGGACCTATTTTGAATTTCATTGTATGACAATTTTTATTCCACATTGATAATAAATTGGAAGGGCATGTTGATGGTGAGATTTTATTTCATTTCATATTCTATTTATTTTCTTACTTCAAGTCATTTTTCTATTGCAATGCATTGATTTCTTGATCTTAAGAAACACAATGAACACTTTATTGTTATCGTTTATTATCAATATTTGCCTTCAAGTACATGTTCTTGTTTCTAAATTATATTTTGAAATAATAAATCTATATCGGGTTGACAAATTGAATGCTCTCATATTTCCTTTCTTTATTTTCCTTATTTGTCTGATCTATTAATGTGATTAACTTTTACTAAATCAGTGGGATATCTTCTGGCATTATTTTGAGTTTTGTGTTTACCTTGAACCCTTGAACCAACTTTCAACCATCCTCAAAAAACCAATTCATAAAACCCTTAAAATACTATTGCAATAACCTAATGATGCCCTAGCTTTCTCTCTCACAGTCAAGTGCAACTTTAGGGACTAACATGATGATTAATCTCTCACCTGTCTTTTGCAGTGGATATGTTTTTTGTTCTAATATTTTCAACACTACTAGCTTCTCTTTCTTGAATGGTATTTGCATTCAATTGTCATGGGACGACCCACTATTTGACTACACAGGTGTTGGAAATGACACTTGGACTATTTTTATGCTGAAGGCATATATTAGGGAGAGCTTTTCATGAATGTCAAAAACAACTATCTTTGCTCACCATCCCTATATATAATATTGCTCATTGATACCCCTATACCATAAAAAGTAGTTTCACATTAATAACTTAGTATGCCACATACTACCTCTCTACCATAAAAATTAGTTTCACATTAATAACTTAGTATGCCATGTACTCGATGTTGTATTCATCATTGATTTTTGAAATGAAAATATACATCAATCCTTTCACATTTATGATATGAGGACGACATAAAAAGTTTTTTCATGTTACTAACTTCTCTACCGATGTATTCAATGTATCACAATGTTAAAAGCTAACCACATGCAACCTCCTTTCTTTTTAGGACAAAATACAATACCTATGTTAGGGAACTAACCCCTCACGTAAGTAGAATAATATATTCTGATGTAATAAAGGTCAATATTAATAAGTCCTAGCAGTAAGTAAGAATAAGTCGAATGTAAGAAGACCTAATAGAATATTCCGCTTCTAGAAGGATCTTCCTCTAGATGGTTCTTTTGATAGACATATTTAGTATAAATAGGAGTCAAGGGTATGAGAACTTTTGTCTTGGATATTATTTTAATAGATCTCTGCTCTGCTGGAAGTTTCCCCCTCGAAGAGGCAAGTGAACATTTCTCTCAGTAATCAAAGTGATCTTACTGGTGTTATTCTGATATCATTTTGGTATATTTGTGGTGTTGTTCTAGTTATATTGTTGTTCATCTACCATTTCTAGCATTTTATTTATGTTTTGCATACTTTTTATATCTGGAATATTACAAGTGGCATCAGAGCACCTTCCTCGACAGAAAATTGTGGGTTAATTTTTTTCAGGGTAGAGACGTATTTCGACGCCTTTAAGCTACAGATATCTATCGTTACGTGCATAAACCCACAGTCAGGGACTCATACACGCAGGAAATACAAGTGGTACTTAAGCGCACATATGTTGGCCACCCTTGTAACCCCTGTTGGTACCCATTCAAGTGGTAGCGCATCAGACAACACATGTATACAGATCAACCTATATTTCTTGAAGCCCTCTTTAGATAAATTGATCGGTCGCCTAACTGATATAGTGCCACCGAGAACAACACTCAGGAAGATACTCTCTAGTACCTAGGTAGTCAGGTAGTACAACTAAGGGCACGGTCTAGCCTCATTAGTTGGTGCCCTGAGATATTGAGTCAAGTACTACTATTGGACCCTAGACGTATATCAGAGAGCTATAGCACAGGGCAAACCCTTGTCTGGAAAACCCTTGAATACCTAACCTTTGGGGATGGAAACCAAAAACAAAACAAACAAGATCTATTTCCATGCAACTGTGTCTCCTGCATTCGAGTTTCCAAATCACTACACACTTCTTCCTGATTAATCATTTGGGCATTTCATCACTGCATTATTCTTCAGACCAGAGTATAACTCTGTAGGTGTTAAAAAAAAAAATCTGGATTTTGTTGCACCAGTATTTGAGACCTATTCCATTGGATTTATCTCTTCTCCCTTATCACATTCATACATATCATTTTCAATAAAATGTTTTACCCCATCCGACCCTTTTTGGTTCCCTCGTCATCATGGCCCATACCCATAGCCAAGACTTGGAAGCTTGCTTCAATACCTTGCAATCTAATTTCACAGAGACCCAACAAGAAGTGAGACGGTTCAGTGCAAATATTTCCACCATCAATAAAAACATGCATTCCTCCATCGTCGCCTCAATCGAGGAACTTCAAGAAGACCCCAAACAATACATTACTACTCATCTTGAATCTATCACTTTGATGATCTGCACCAAGATGCATATCCCTGCAGATCCCCCTTTATCTGACCCACCTTTGCATACCGAAGCTAAAACTTCCTCTCATTCCCATAATTTTCAGCCCCATCACTTTCATCGTGACCTACGCCTTCCGTGTGTGGATGTGATCAAATTTGATGGCTTGGATCCCACTGGTTGGGTAAGTCAAATGGAACATTATTTCTCTTTGTACAACATTACAGATGACTTAGCCAAACTCCGATATGGTGTTATCCATATAGATGAAGAACATTGGCAATGGTGGCAATGGAGAAAAAATACTCGTCAAGGGTATGTTTCTTGGACACACTTTGTGGAAGAGATTTATGAACTCTTTGACACTGACACCAACCATTTATGTTGTTTGACAAAGTTGAAACAATCTGGCACAATGGAAGACTTTATAGCTTCTTTTGAGCGACTGAATTTTCATACAGAGGGCATGCCTGATGTTTTTTTCAGAGAATGTTTTATCAGTGGCCTAAAGGATGAGATTCATGCCCATGTTCTCATGGCTCAGCCTCAGAGTTGGGTGGAGGCTACTAAAAGAGATAAGGAAGAACAACAGGTTGTCTCTTCTCAAAACCGGAAACCCTCCTTTATTCCTCGCACTAAACCAATAAATCCCACTCCTCCTTCTACTCCACTAAAGATCCAAAAATTGACCAGGGACAAAATGGATGAACGCCAACTCAAAGGCCTTTGTAATAATTATGATGACAAACATTTTCCAGGACACAAGTGTAAGGAACAAAATCTTTTTATGGCCATCTTAGAGGATGTTTCGGAAGAGGATGTTGAAGCTCCCCTTGTGTCTGTGTTACCTGAACCCGCTGACATAACCCCTCCCTCAGACCCTCCCAAAGTAGAACCGGTAATTTCCCTAAATGAACTCACTGGATTCTCTGCTCCCCAAACCCTCAAACTGATTGGCTACATCAAGAATAGGAAGGTCATCATTCTTGTTGATAGTGGAAGCACCCATAATTTTATTCATCGTCGCATTTCCCAAGAAACTAATTGTTATATCTGTGTAGTCAATAATTTCCAAATTATGATTGTCAATGGCGGGTCCATGAAATGTGGAGGGCATTGTGAAAATGTGTGTCTCCAAATTGGTGACTACCACCTAAAATCTCATATGTTTGCTATCGACATGGGCGGTTGTGACATTGTGTTGGGTGCAGACTGGCTAAGGACTTTGGGTCCCATTCTCACGGATTTTAAGGAATTAACCATACAATTCGACCAAGAGGGCCAAAAATATAAGTTCCAAGGCATCACAGTCAGTTCCCCTGAGATCAATAGTTCCCATCGCATGGAAAAGATGCTCAAAAAATGTCATTCGAGCGTTATTTCCCAACTCCATGCCATACAAGCAACTAAGACACCCTTTGTGTCGCAGGACCTCCAATCCATCCTCTCTAAACATCAAGTGGATTTTTCCACTCCTCAAGGACTCCCTCCTTCCCATGGTGTTCATGACCATTCCATTCCCCTTGTCCCAGGAAGCCTTCCTCCCAATATTCGTCCCTATCGTCACCCCTTTTCCCAAAAAAAATGAAATTGAGAAAATGGCTCAAGAATTGTTTAATGCAGGTGTTATCCGCCCTAGTACGAGCCCCTAATCTTCTCCTGTGGTCATGGTCATGAAGAAATAAGGTTCTTAGCGCATGTGTCCTAACTTTCACGCCCTCAACAAAATCACCATTAAAGACAAATTTCTCATTCCTGTCATTGATGACCTCTTGGATGAATTGAATGGTGCCCAGTTCTTTACTAAACTTGATCTTCGTTCTGGCTACCACTAGATCCATATGAAAGACGTAGACATTCCTAAGACTTCCTTTAGAACTCATGAGGGCCACTATGAGTTTTTGGTCATGCCATTTGTATTGTGTAATGCTCCCTCCACTTTCCAAATCCTCGTGAATCACGTCTTCCGTCATTTTCTCCATCATTTTTTCATAGTTTTCTTTGATGATATCCTCATCTATAGCAAAACCTGGATAGACCATCTTTCTCATGTGGATCGATTTGTCCATCTACTCTCTCAGCACCAACTTTTCCTTAAACAATCTAAATGTGCTTTTGGCGCCTCGAAAGTCGAGTACTTGGGTCATATTGTTGGCAAGGACGACGTCAGGTGGATCCTAAAAAGATTGAAGCTATGCAAGACTGGCCTCACCCAGAGACTCTCAAAAGCTTGCGTGGAACTCTGGGCTTAACAGGTTATTATCGAAAGTTTGTTAAGAATTATGGAAAGATTGCAGCCCCTCTCACTGCACTCCTTAAAAAGAATTCTTTCACTTGGACTCTAGCAGTTGCTCAATCTTTTCAAACCTTGAAGATGGCCATGTGAACCACTCCATTCCTGGCCCTTCTTGATTTCACAAAGACCTTTGTCCTGGAATGTGATGCTTCAGGGAAAGGAATTGGAGTTGCCCTTATGCAAGAGGGTAGGCCTTTGGCCTTTACCAGCAAACAATTGTCTGAACGAAATTTGGGAAAATCAATATATGAAAAGGAAATGTTGGCTATTATGCATGTTGTTGATATTTTGCACCCTTATCTATTGGGGAAACGCTTCCAAATTAAGACAGATCATCAAATCCACAAGTATTTTCTAGAACAACGCATTTCCTCCCCAGAGAAACAAAAATGGGTGACTAAGCTCTTTGGATATGATTATGAGATTATTTACAAGAAAGGAAAAGATAATGTGGTTGCGGATGCACTTTCCCAAAAATATGAAGATGAAGGGTCCCTTTTTTTCTCTCTCCTTCATTGTACCAGATTGGCTCCAAGTCATTCGCCAGGAATGGCTACACGATCCCAAAAGTTCGCATCTGATACAACAATTGCAGTCCAATTCTCCAATTCCCCCAAGGTACTCTTGGCTCCATGATGAGCTTCTATAGAAAGGTTGTTTCTATTTAAGTAAACATTCAAAACTTAAATCCACGGTACTTTCTGAGCTTCATGCTACACCCATAGTTGGGCACTCCGGGTTTACCAAAACCTATGACAGGGTCAAACATTCTTTTTTCTGGGATGGTATGAAACAGGACGTTCGTAATTTTGTGGCTAAATGTGATGTGTGCCAATGCAATGAGGGAGAAACAGTCAAATCTCCTGGCACACTACAACCGCTTTTGATTCCACCTGCCATTTGGCGAGATATCTCTATGGATTTTATTATAGGCTTACCTAAATCAGGAAATAAATCAATCATCATGGTGGTAGTTGATTTCCTTTCCAAGTATGCTCATTTATTTTGTCTTCAACACCCATTTAAAGCATCCACGGTGACTCAACTTTCATGGATTAGGTCTTCAAGCTTCATGTCATGCCGCATTCTATTGTTTCTGATCGTGACCCAAATTTCACCAGCAATTTTTGGCAAGAACTGTTCAAGTTACAAGGCACCCAATTGCATCTCATCACAACTTATCATCCCCAGACTAATGGTCAAACTGAATTTGTCAACAAGTGTTTGGAAACATATTTGAGGTGTTTTGCATCGGAAAAGAAAAATCAGTGGGCTCAATGGTTACAACTAGCTGAATGGTGGTACAACACTTCATACCATACAACTACCTGCATGACTCCTTTTGAAGCAGTATATGGACAAAATCCACCTTTAGTTCTCTCATATTTACCAGGTGTCTCGAAGGTCCAGGTGGTTTACCAAACGCTTACAGTTCGAGAGGCCATTCTCTGTACCCTCAAGAGAATTTGGTCATGGCCCAGAATCGCATGAAGCAACAAGCAGATCAAGGTCGCTCTGAACATCAATTTGCAGAAGGGGATCATGTGTTTCTTCGACTGCAACCTTAAAAGAAAAATTCCCTCAAGGCTAACCATTGTCAGAAAATGGTGCCCAAATTTTATGGTCCTTATACCGTTCTCAAGCGTGTGGGATAGGTGGCCTATCAGTTAGCTTTGCCCAGTCATTCTAAGCTACATCATGTTTTTCATCTTTCCTCCTTAAAGAAGGTGATTGGAACTAAGTGCCAAACTCAAACCAACCTTCCCGAGTTGGACGAAGAAGGCTCCATTTGG
>SNQJ01S0185510.1:0-18767 GCA_010110895.2 Picea sitchensis | reverse complement strand
GGTTGATTGCCTAACTACAAATGCATACTAATGCATACTAAAGAAACACACTTTTACCTAACGACATATTAGACCAAGTAGATCTTAACTAGCTCCTAAGTGTCTAAATATCCTAACAGGCGGGAGTTGGTGGATTCAAGTCTTCAGATTTCCATTGTTACTTTTATATCACCAGCGCGATCGACCGCTTCCTCGTTTCATATTGAACAAAAAAATTTAATCGCGAGTTCCCGGATAGGTGGGTTCAACATTACATTTCCATTGTTCCGCCGCCTGCAAACAACACCTAGACTTTCATGATCTACAAATTAGCAAACAAATTCCCCTTTATCGTGTTTGCTTTCGCTTTATGTTTACTTAGTCCTTTTTCCGAATGTGTCCTTTTTTCGAATGTCTCATGCTTTTATACACAGCACCCAAAGTTTCGCAATATACAAATTGCTTGTTCAACATTGTGTTTCCATTGTTCTCCTACATACAAATAGCACCCAAAATTACGCAATATACAAATTGATGGCCGAAATCTGTCATTGTGACATACAATTTGACCATCGGCCCCTCACGTCTCCTGGGTATATCTTGTGACCCTTTTTTTGAAACCCGCCCGATCGCTTTCCATACTTGGGCATTTCTTGGAATCTATTTTTTGGGTTGGCGGGTGGATGAAATGTACAATGCTTAATTTCTCTTTTCCATCCCCGCTACCTTCGTACTTCTTTCTAGATATGCAATTATTAAGCTTTAATGCTAGTAGTTCATCGTGCAGAATCCACTAAGATTGTCATTAATGTTCGGAAGGCCGGAGAGGATTTGTCATTAATATGAATTAAACCAAGATTTGCAGAGAAGAGTGTTATTCTTTCCAAGTATTCATTTCAAACATGATGCAATCTCTTTCGTGCGTCGACTGGTTAGCGCCTTTAAGAAATATCTAATTCTTTATCGCTCTTCACCGTCACTACCACCTTCACACTTTTTTCTAAATATGAAATTAATAAGCTTTAATGGTAACAACTCATTACGCACGAACCCTAGAGATTGTCATTGATCAAGGAAAGGCTCGAGGAGATCTTCCATTGATACGCATTAAACCAAGATTTGCGAAGGGTTATATTATCCCTCCCCAATTTTCATTTCAAACATCGTCTGGAGCAAACGGAAATTCTCGTTAACTTATGGTAGCAGTTCCACAGCAGTTATGTCCAAATACAGTAAACAACTTCGGGAATGATGGCCAAAGGTTCCAGTATTCCAGGGAATATTCTTGTTGATATTATGGTAGCTTTGGGAGGTATCAACCTCCATTGTGACCTTTGACAAGATTAGAATATTCTGGAAGCAAGAAAAGAAGTGAATGTAACCCTAGAAGAGATGGCGGCTAAGAGAGATAATTAATATGAATTAATTAGTACCCAGAATGAGAATTCGACCCAGGCAGTCTGCCAGAACTAGTATAAATCAGGGTGCCAGTCTTCACTTTACACACAAATCTCAGAATGGCAGAGAGACACTTGTGCGCATTGCATTTGGGCAGTCTTATGCGCAAGTCCTAGAGAAGGTGTTGCCACCAGTTCTGAAGTCTATAGTTTCTATCTTTCTAGGTCAGACTCTCTGATCAGCTTTGGTTACTTCTTTCTTGGTGCATTTGCCTTTCTTGGCTATTAATTTGCTACCAGGATTCTTCTCTTTGTCAAGGTCAAGGTGCTCAGGGGTGGCTTTGGCCTATGGTTGGGTGACAATAGTGATATTGTCTATGGTTAAACGAGCACATTCTAACAGGTTATGGGCCCACACCTCCTTCATTCAGTCTAACCGTTGGAAGGAAGCATAGCCATAAGGATACTCAGCTCGTTGAATAACTGTCGCTAGGGTTTTCTAGTAGGAGCAGTTACCAAAGCACTGTCACTAGGGTTACTAGCAGGTGCAGTTGCAAAAACCCTAAAACCCTGATCTAGCACCTTGTGATGGAACATCTCTCTCAAGAAGAAGGTATCCAAGTGCACCTTAGTCCAGTGCACCTCTTAGCACTCTTAGAAGGCCAAAATTTCAAAGTTGAAATTTTGGATCAAAGTGTGACCAGTCACTAGTCAACCGAAGTCATGAATGAAAAGACTAGTCATCTAAACTACTCAGCACTCACAGGAACGATTAAATATGACATGTGGATAATTGACAGTGGATATTCTAGGCATATGACGAGAGATCAAGCCAGACTCTCCAATCTAAATGAAAAGAAGACATCGTACAAGGTAGAGCTTGGAGACAAAAGCACTTACCTGGTCGAAGGAATTGGACAAGCCTCCGTCAAGTTGAAAATAGGTAACAATGTTCATTTGAGCAATGTCTTATATGTACCTGGTTTAGAAAATAATCTTGTGTCCATATCTTTCCTAGAAGACAAAGGAAACATAATATCTATCGTAGATGGAAAAGTGTTGTCTTGGCATAAAGACTCCAGCAAAGAGAATGTTAGGGTTATTGGAACCCGTGAAGGAAATCTATACAGTCTACACATGAAGGAATTTGCAAAGGATGTGCTCTTGGAAACAATATCAAGAAACCATTCCCAAGCAACAACAATAGAACTAAGGAGATTCTAGATCTAATACATTCATATGTTTGCGGTCTGATGCCAGTCAAATCTCTAGGAGGTTCTCTTTACTATGTAATCTTCATAGATGATTACTCAAGAAAGACTTAGTTATATCTCTTGAAGACAAAGGATGAAGGATTCAGCAAGTTTCAAGAATTCAAAGAAGAGATAGAGAAACTCACAAACAAGAAAATCAAGACCTTGAGAATAGATCATGGAGGAGAATACACATCCAAGGAATTCGTTGCCTTTTGCAAATCGGAAGGGATTAGGAGGGAGTTGATTGTTCCTCATAATCCTCAACAAAATGGTGTAGCAAAAAGGAAGAGAAGATCTATTGAAGAGACTGTGAAAGCATTACTAAATGATCAAGGTTTATCTATGTTTTTATGGGGAGAAGAAGCCATGACAACAATATATGTTCATAACAAAAGTCCTCACCGCATATTGAAGGATATGACTCCAGAAGAAGCCTTATCAGAAAAGAAACCTAATGTGGAAAACTTAAGAATCTTTGGATGCCCTGTTTACTTTCACATTCCCAAGGACAAAGAGAATAAAATAGAACCCTTGGGAAAGAAGGGCATATTTGTGGGATATAGTGAATCATCCAAATCCTATAGAATCTATATTCCGGAACAACATAATATTGAAGTCAGCAGAGATGTGACCTTCAATGAAAAGATGGATTTCAAGAAATCCATAGAAGAAACTATAGATGAAGAATAGTATGAAGAGCCTATCGAAGAAGGCACATGTCTTCCAAAAAATCAAAATGAAGAAAAAGAACAACTTGATCATCTGATGCAACCATGTGAGACCATTGATTCAGACACTGTACCCAAGACCAAAAAATGACCATCTTGACTTGAAGCTACCCGACAAGAAGTAGAAAGAATCAAGGCCCCAAGTGGGACCTTCAGAAAAAGTAAGAAGCCCAAAATATTCTCCAGCTATGCAGCATGTATGACAAAGCTTCTAGACAAAGAACCTACCATGTTTGAAGAGGCAGTTCAGAAGAAACAATGGAAAGAAGCCATGACAGAAGAACACTAGTCCATCATGAAAAATGATGTATGGGAAATTGTGCCTAGACCTAAAGAAAAATCAATAGTAACATCAAAATGGGTATATAATATCAAACATGTAGCAGACGGAAGCGTGGACAAATATAAAGCAAGGTTTGTAGCCAGAGGGTTCTCCCAGAAGGAGGGAGAAGACTACGACGAAACATTTTCTCTAGTTTCCGAATAAGCTTCCATTAGAGATATCATGTCTCTTGCCACTTCCATGGGATGGAGTTTACATCAGATGGATGTAAAGACATATTTCCTCAATGGAGCAATTGAAGAATAAGTATACATTGAACAACCTCAAGGGTTTGAAGTACATTCTAGAGACACTCATGTTTGCAGACTAAACAAAGCTTTATATGGACTCAAGCAAGCTCCAAGAGCTTGGTATGCCAGAATAGGCAGCTACCTAATGAGACTTGGTTTCTCCAAAAATCATGCAGATCCAAATATTTACTACAAAGTCATGAAAAATGCACCTATGATTCTACTGTTATATGTCGACGATCTATTCCTAACAGGTGAAGAGTCTCTCATCATCCAGTGCAAAAAGGAACTATCTTCTGAGTTTGATATGAAATATCTTGGTCTCATGCATTATTACTTGAGACTAGAAGTATGGCAGAAGCGTGGTGAAGTATTCCTTGGACAAGGAAAGTATGCAATAAAGATTCTTCAGAAGTTTGGAATGATGGATTGCAAATCCATGGAAACTCCTATGACCACAGATATAAGAAAAGTAAGAGATTATGATTCCGATCCAATAGATCCATCACTATATCAACAATTGATTGGGTCATTGATGTATTTGGTAAATACTCGACCAAACATTTGCTTTGTCGTGAACACACTAAGTCAGTTCCAGGTGGAAACTAGACATGAGCATTGGACAGTTGCAAAGCATGTTCTAAGGTATATCCGTGGGACACTAAAATATGGTTTAAGATATACATCTTCCAACGATATACAACTTCATGGATTCAGAGATTCAGATTGGGCAGGAAGTGTAGAAGACAGAAAGAGTACTTCAGGGATGTGTTTCAGCTTGGGACCCACTATGATATCTTGGGGCAGTAGGAAACAGAAGTTTGTCACACTCAGCACAGCAGAAGAAGAATATATCGCAACATGTGAGGCATGTACAGAAGAAATATGGCTAAGAAAGTTGATCTCTAGATTATTTGATCAGGTTCCAGATTCAACCATAATACATTGTGACAATCAGAGTTGTATAAGGCTATCAGAACACCCAGTATTTCATGAACGGTCAAAACACATTGAGATCAAATACTACTTTATTTTAGATAAAGTCCAGGAAGGAGAAGTAAAGCTCCAGTATATTCCCACATATGAGCAGACAACAGATATCCTAACAAAGCGTCTGTCCATAATAAAGTTTGCATATTTCTAAGACAAATTGGGGATTGTGGAAATAACTCCCTTGGTTGAAAGGGAAGAGACTCTCCAGGTTGGGAGGGAGCACTAATATATCATTGATTTGAGGATAGTCATTTTTCAAGTTTGAAAAATGGTCTAGCTTGGGTAGTTCCTTTCCAGTTCTTAAAGTGGTTGAGATTTCTGACGAATAGGCATTTTCCAGTTCGGAAAATGGTCCAAGTTGAACGGTCATTTTTGTAATAAAAATGGTTCGATAGATTGTTGGTGTACCATAGACAGCGATTTCCCTTGTGGTTAACTTGAGAAATGGTCTAGGACAATCTCTCTTCTTGACGGTCACTCTCAGTAGTGGTCAAGAAGACTGGTCCACCTCGCTAGACAGTCATTCTTTTGAAGCTCACAGTTGTGAGTAGTTTCAAAGAATGTTTTGTTTTGGAGGTTGGTGCAGGACAATCATTTCCTTGGGAAATGGTCCAGACAGTCATTCCCTAGGGAAGATTCATTCTCTCCAGGTTGCACTTTGTTTAGTACCGGAGGAATGGTCCAGGTTCAGTGATCAGGGACAGGCATTCCCTAGGGCAGATTCATTCTCTCCAGGTTGCACTTTATTTAGTGCCGGAGGAATGGCCTGGATAGGGAATGTTCCAGGCTCAGAAATCAAGACAGTTATTCTTCCTTGGTTGAGAAGAATAGTATAGATACCCCATCATTGATGTTCTACTCTGAGGGCAGATTCTCTTCCATATCTCACAGATGTGAGTGGAAGAATGGCCTAGATGACTCAGTTTATATCATAACATTGTTTCTGTGCAGGTTGATATCAGTTGATATGATTACTATGGAGATTGTATGTCTCCATACAGTAGAGGTATGCTATTGTGGGGGATATGTTCCATTGTTTATGACTATGTGTCACGGATTGAGTAGTTTGTGTACTACTATGGATAAACACAGTTGTGTTCTATCAGTTGACATTGTACCAATTGTCATGGAGATTATCCAGTTGGATAATAATGAAGGTGCTTGTGATTTGATTAGCCTGTGTGGCTATAATGATGCTACTAGTTGAATGGTATGTTTGTGCTCAATACCATTATTAGTTATACCTCCCTAGGTAGGAGGGAGTGTTGATATTATGGTAGCTTTGGGAGGTATCAACCTCCATTGTGACCTTTGACAATATTAGAATATTCTGGAAGCAAGAAAAGAAGTGAATGTAACCCTAGAAGAGATGTCGGCTAAGAGAGATAATTAATATGAATTAATTAGTACCCAGAATGAGAAGTCGGCCCTAGCAGTTTTCCATAACTAGTATAAATCAGGGTGTCGGTCTTCACTTTACACACAACTCTCAGAATGGCAGAGAGACAATTGTGTGCACTGCAGTTGAGAAATCTTGTGCGCAAGTCCTGGAGAAGGTGTTGCCGCCAGTTCTGAAGTCTATAGTTTCTATCTTTCTAGGTTGGATTCTCTGATCATCTTTGGTTACTTCTTGCTTGGCTATTGATTTTCTATCGAGATTCTTCTCTCTGTCAAGTTCAAGGTGCTTGGGGTGGCTTCGGCCTATGGTTGGGTGACAATAGTGATATTGTCTATGGTTAAACGAGCACATTCTAACAATTCTTACTACTCATCTCCCTCTGCCCATGAGAAAAAAAGGAGATGGTCTGTTGGTGCATCGAGAGATATATTTCAAGCCAAAGAATTCCAAGGAAACCTTGCCTGCTCAAACAACCTGCCCACTTGCATTGATGGTTGGCGCAGAGGTTGATGCGATGGATTTCGAGCTAGAAGAAGATGATCTAATGGACGATGATACGGCAATGGATGATGGCAATGCAGAGATTATTCCCACTTCTGCACTCAAATTGAAATCAACCATAACGGGCGGTACTTCCTGGATCAGCGATGGCGGTCCTGACAACCCCAAAAAAAGGAGTTTCAGAAAAGAAACTGACGTTGAACGCAAAAGCCGCTTTGCAGCTCGAAAGTAGGAATTCCAAAGGTCCAAATTAGTCTATTCTGGGCGGAATTATTTCACTGTAAGGAAATGATCTGTTGATTCTCCCAGAGATATATTTCAAGCCAAAAAACTATTCAATTGCAGGACCACTATCCTGTTCTCTGGATATACAATTAACATCTTAGGGAATGAGGACCAGAACTCCCACTGGTGCAAGGCATATTCCTACTAGTCATCTCCTTCCGCCCAAAATGCACTAATTTGGGCATCTAGAATTGCACGTGCAACCTGTGTCCCTGAAGTTTTCAACTGTGAGGAGGTGGTTTCTTGGTGTGTCCTAACTTTCAGTTAAGGGCTATTTTGTTTGCCCTGCAACGTTTTTTGTCTTCTTTCTCAAGGGAAGTTTGTGAGAACTATCAATTTTACCACAGGACTATTGTTCATCTGCTTCAAGCCAAGGATTTATTCCACTGCGGACCTACTCTCCTGTTTCTTTGTCGGCTCAGGTCTTCCGCAAAATATTGAGATAGGGGCACCGAACATTGATCCATCGAGGAGAAGATTGCAAGGATTTCCTAAAAAAAAAGCATGGTAATCAGTTTAGTATGCATGTTGAAGAGCATCTCGATGGCTCCTGCATGTTGCAGATCATGTGCCTGTGTTTATGGCAGATATGTTCAATGTTTTGGCCTAAATAAATCGGTCCAATTTCAAAGGATAGATATACAGTGCTCAGTATTCTTCTTTTTTAATGGATTTACTATTAAAAAACTTGCCTTGGAGTCTTGGTTGTTGCTTCTTTTCCGGATTTAACACCTCTTCTTATTGGAATGGTTCAGTAGTCTTGTAGTTATTCGATATTGTATTTGCTTAGGTAATTTGTTCTAAAATGGAACATCTAACAATTATATGACAATGCATTGTGTCGATCCATCGTGATTTTATGGAAACAAAAAATGAATTTCAGACAGTTTCGAACCAATGTTCAATTCTATTCGTAATGTAGATAGAACATAGCAATACCAAATCACAATGTTGCAGCAAGATCATCATTCTTGTTTATAGACATGCAATTATTAAGTTTTAATGCTAAAAACCCATAATGCAAGAAGTTTAGTACTTAAATTAATATGTTACAGTCATGGAAGAATGTATCAAGAACACACTTACTCCCACAAGTTGCAATAAAATATAATCTTCAACAAAGCATTTGCTGACAATTACTAGAAAATGATGGTTTTGCAACAATGGGGTTTGTTTGAAACCAATTCCCGCTTACGAAAATTCCCCTCCGCCTTTCTACTTTCCCACTCTTTTATCCGTTGTAGTTTATCTTTTTAGTTACTTAGTCATTTTTTTTTAAATATCTTGCTGCGCGGGTTGGCGGATTCACGTGTTTTGACCGAGGGCTTCCCCTTTGTCTAAATTGCACTTTCCATTGTTCTGTGACCTACAAATAGCTCTCTAGCTTCTGCGATATGTAGATTTACTTCTGGACTCCCACATCATCCCCTCTTCCATGTTACACATCTTGCACTGAAATGTTCTGATATATACAATTTGATAGTCGGGGGCTTACATCTCCTCGGGAACCCGTCACCCTATTTTGAAGCACGTTGAACCGCTTTCCACACTTGACCATTTCTTGACATCTCTTTCGCGGATCATCGAGTTCGCGGGTTCGGGAAATTTCAAATTCCTAGTTGTTTTTTCCTGTGCCTGCTACCTTCAGATTTCTTTCCAAGTATATGCAATATGTATACAACTTCTCCAGTAACATACAGAAAATATCTTGCCAGGAAATGGAATATCTATTATAGATTTGAATATATTGGACCTGCTTTTCCTTCTTCTATACTTGACCAAATTGTCATTTATTTTTCCCCTCTACTCTCTCTTTCTCGTTACTTAGTTGTTTTTCCGAAAATGTCTCAATGCGCGCTTTGGCCGACTCATGGGTTCACATTTGTGCTTGTGCTTTTATATTGTGACTCCAACCAACCACTAGCCATTCGATGCCTAGGAACTTTTCAGATCGTGAATTCTCGGGCAAGCGAGATCTATATTGCACTTCCATTGTTCTGTGGCCAGCAAACAGCACCCGGACCTCCGCGATATACAAATTTGTTGCCGCACTCCCACATCATACCCTCTTCCGTGATACACAGTTTGCACATGAAAGTTCAGAGACCTGCAATTTGACCTTTGGGTCCTCACGTCTCTTGGGGAACTATTGTCACCCCATTTAGAAGCCCATGCATTCGCTTTCCATATTTCTCCATTTATTGGAATCTCTTTCGCGCCTCCAATTCCATACTTTCCCAAATTTTTTCACTTGCATATTCCCGGACAGGCGGACTGCACTTCCATTGTTCCTTGACCTACAAACAGCCCCCCCGCTTCCGCGACATACAAATTGACTTCTAGACTCCTACATCAGCCCTCTTCCATGTTACACTCAAAAGTTTTGATCAATACAATTTGATCATCGGGCCCTCATGTCTCCTCGGGAACCCTTGTCATCCTATTTTGAAGCTTGTCCGACCGCTTTCCATGGCCATTTCTTTCAATCTCTTTCGCGGATAGTCAGGTTGGCGGGTTTAGACAATTTCCAATTCCTAGTCGTTGTTTTCTGTGCCCGACACCTTCACACTTATTTACATGTATATGCAATAAGTATATAACTTCTCCAGAAACATGCAGAAAATATCTTTCCAAGAAATGGAATATCTATTACAGATGTGAATATATTAGCCATTCTTTTTCGTCTTCTATACTTAACCAAATTCTCATTTCTCTTTTCCCTGTACTTTATTTTTCTCATCACTTAGTCATTTTTCCGAAAATGTCTAGTTGCACGGGTTGGCAGACTTGCGAGTTCAAAACTCCTACATCAGCCCCTCTTTTGTGTTACACATTATGCACTCAAAAGTTATGATCAATACAATTTGACCGTCGCACCATTATATCTCCTCGGGAACCCTTGTCAGTCTCTTTTGAAGCCCATCCGACCGCTTTCCACGACCATTTCTTGCAATCTCTTTCGCAAATCGTCAGGTTGGCGTGTTCAGACAATTTCCAATTCCTAGTCACTATTTTATGTGCCCGCCACCTTCACACTTCTTTCCAAGTATATGCAATCAGTATATAAGTTCTCCATAAACATGCAGAAAAGATCTTGCGAGGAAATGTAATATCTATTACAGATGTGAATATATTAGCCCTTCTTTTTCGTCTTCTATACTTAACCAAATTCTCGTTTCTCTTTTCCATGTACTTTATCTTTGTCATCACTTATTTGTTTTTCCGAAAATGTCTAGCTGCGTGGGTTGGAGAACTTGCAGATTCACGTTTACACTCATGATTTTATATCGCGACTCCGACTGACCGCATCCCCATTCCATACCCAGCCACTTATCCCACCGCGGATTCCCGAGTAGGCAGGCTCTAGATTGCACTTCTATTGTTTTGTGACCTATAAACAATACCCTAACTTCCGCGATATACAAATTTACAATCAGACTCACATCATATCATCTTCTATATTACAGTCTACCTATCATGCCATCTTCTATGGTACACATTTTGCACTGAAAACTTCTAAGACATACAATTTGACCGTCGGGTCCTCACGTCTCTTGTGAAACTATTATCACCCCATTTTGAATCTCGTCTATCCGCTTTCCATACTTCGTCATTTCTTCGAATTTCTTTCGCGCATCGTCGGGTTGGCGGGTTCAAGAAATATCCAGTTCCTAATTATTGTTTCCTATGCCCGCGCCCTTTGCAGTTAGTAATTTACAAGTATATATAAGATCTTATTTCTAAGTATGCAATTAGCAAGCATTAATGCTAAACTAGGATTTGAGGAGATCTCCCATTAATACGCATAAAATCAAAATTTCTAGATGATTATATTATCCCTTCCGAGTGTTAATTTCAAACATCATGGAATGTCATTTGCGCATCGTCGGGTTGGTCCATTCACTAAATCTTCAATCCTCAATCCTCAATTCCGAAAATGAGTCTGACCGACTGTTTCCCTATTCCATACTTAGCCACTTTCCTGAAATTCCACAAATATACAAACCGATCGTTGAACTGCCCCATCATGCTCTCTTCCATTTTACACGTTTTGCAGTCAAAAATTCTGATAGATAAAATTTGACCGTTGGACACTCACCACTCCTGAGTATCCCTCGTAACCCTATTTTGAATCACGTCCGACTGCTTTTTATACCTTTCCATTCCTTCCTTTCTCTTCTTCATCTCTATAACCTTCGCACTTGTCTANAAATATGCAATTAGTGACCTTTAATTCTAACAGCTCATCGTGTAGGAACTGTATAGATTGTCATTGATTGGTGAAAGGCTCGAGGAGATCTCCTATTAATACGCATTAAACCAATATTTGTGGAGGGTTATATTATGTCTTACGAGTGTTGCTTTCAAAATCATGAAATGTCGTCCGCACGTCGTCGGGTTGACACGTTCACGAAACCTCCAATCCTTAATTTCTCTTCGTCGTACCTACCACCTTCGCACTTCTAAATGTGTAATAAGTAATATTTATTGCTAACATCTCATCATGCATCACCCATAGATATTATCATTAATGAGCGAAAGGCTCGAGGAGATTTCCCATTCATAAGCATTGAACCAACATTTGTGGAGAGAGTTATATTATCGCCTCCAACTGTTCATTTCAACTATCGTCTGGAGAAAACAAACGTTCTCATAAACCTATGGCATCAGCTCGACAGTAGTTCTATGGAGATACAATGAACATCTTCAAGCACGAGGACCAGAACTTCCAGTGGTCCAAGGCATATTCTTATTACTCATCCCCTGTCACTCAGAACGAAGTAATTTGGACCTTTGGGATTGCTCGTGTAGGTTGTGTCCCTGAAGTTTTTGACTGTAAGGAGATGGTCTCTTGGTGCGTCGATAAATTTATTTCAGACCAAAGAATTATTCCACTGTGGGACCGCTCTTATGTTTCTTTGTCACCTCAGGTCTTTCGTTGGATGTTACGATTGTCGGAGCCAACATTGGCGTTCAAAGGAGAAGATTGCAAGCAGTTCCTAAGAAATCATAATAACAGGTTAGAATTCTTTCCCGAGTTCTTGGAAGACCCGATGGTAGTTCCTGAAAATATCATAAGATTGTAGGTTAGTTCATTTAGAAATCCATTCCGAAAAATTGCCTGGTTGTTTACAAGAATAATGGGACAGCAGTCCACAACAACTATTTCCTAGATGGCTCTCTATATTTTGTATTTCACAGTCAAGGAACAAGCCATTTTTTATTGGGGAAAGCTAATTTCCCATGAAATATGTTCCCAATTGTCAAGATTCAAAAAGGAGATGAAATTTATATGCCATCCTACTTAGTTTTTGCGATAGCACATTGCTGTCAGTTTCCAAAACTGTCTCTCTCCAAGAAGGTCAACTAGGAATTCGACCCAATAATGTTCTGGTACCAGGACTTGTGGAAGCACAAAGCCTCCCACTTTTTTTATGAGGTTTTTAATGGCTTTGTGTCTGTTTTCAAAGTTTTGTTATTAGGAGAATATGCTCCCCGCATATCTGACCAGGCAACTAGGTTTTTGGACAGGAAGGGGGCACTTGAACATATGGATAATTACATTGTGATAAGGATTTTTGGCTCCAGGGAAAAACTTGTTCTCCTTCCATGTCACATTAAGGACAGAATGTTTGTTACAGAATTAGCAAGGCAATACAACTATTGGTTGCATCTATTCCAAGAGAAGAGAAAAAAACAGTTCATTCCTCTACCTTGGAAATTCGAGGACTTCATGTTGAAGAACGTCAACAAAATTGACGAATTTGCAACCCATTTTAGCAACTTGAACATAAGATATGATGAAATCCTAAGAGGGTTCGACCCTAGTAAAAACTTTTTATAACATTTACAAACACTTGGCTTCAACAATTCTTTTTTCAAAAAACACTTGCCCGAAAATAGAGACACTGACGATAACACTCCTGTTTTGGATGTCGGTGACCTAGACACACTGCAAAGCACCACTGAATTGTACAAGCAACAGGGAAAAGGCCTCGGTGAGAAGAGTGTTCAGTTGGCGGATAACACTCCCAAAAGTACAACATCTCAGAGCATCACTCTAATGGTCGACCACAGCAACAAAGAAACTCAGAGTTCTTCAAACGAAGGAGGAGATAACGACCCTCCTCACCCTAAAATTGATAGTTCTCACAAGCTTATAGTTGACAAGAAGAGAAAAAAAAATTGTGGGACAGGTGGAACATCCCGAAATTGAGAGTGAGAACGTGGAACTTGAGCCTGATCTGGATAGTGCATTATGCCACCTTGATTAGCCTAGAGACGCGATCCAACATAGTCGTCTAATGGACATCTCTGATACCGAAAATTTTGATGAAGATGAATCCTTCGTGTTCCAGAGCGTTGTTTTTTACAGCCAGTCCAAAAAATTAAATATTGAAAAAAAAGATGTAAAAAGTAAAAAAGGAAAATCTTGTTCTGAGGTTAACCTTGCGAAAATGTGGCCGTCCCAAATCTATCGACTTCACATAGCGACCGTAGATTCTCTTGATGATTCCATGAGAGGCATTGAGGCCGGGAATGCCAAACTGAAGGGTTGGATCAAGGAATTGGAAGAAGCTTAGATTCCTATGCCATTGCTTGCCAATCCTTTGGCAATAGCCATGTGTGCTACCCCTACAGCCAAGTTAAAAGGATCCTCCATCCTCCTCGCATTATGTAGAGGATATGTGGAGAATAATATCAAGAAAAGAATGGAACTGATTACTGAGGCATGGGAAACATCACAAACCATGACTTCCCTTGGAATGAGGGCACATAAATTTTTCGAACATTTGCAGGCGAATTTAAAAGATGAGGAACATTTATATTTAGACAAGGTCCTTCCTTTTGGCACCATTGTCAACAACATGATAGAAATGAGAAGAAAAAAACAAGATCTCCCATCCAAAAATCGGATCAGTCAATTAAATGCATGCTGGAAAGAAAAAGTGAAGAACCTGCATCTCATTGTCCAGTCATGTGAACAAGCCATATCAAAGAAAGAAAAATTATTCACAAAGCTGACCAGAATAGACTTGGCTGGAAGGACCAATGACTTCCAAGACCCCAACTTAATCGCCAACTCATTTCCCTTAACTAAGAAAGCCTTCGATAAATAGGTTGATATTTTTAAGGCGTTGTCTTTGGAAAAGTTTTACAACATCCTTGAATATGGTCAAGATGACGTCGACAACTAGCTAGTCGATTATTCGGTACAAAATGAGGAAATTGATCAGGCTCTATGTAATCTTTCTATCGATTTCAGGGAATTAGAAAATGAACTTTTCAACATAAAAATCCAGAATGAGATCAACATCGCCCCAATAAGAAGCTACATTGAAGAATACATCGAAAGGGAATTGAAGCAGGTCACCGACAAAAGGAAACAGGCAGTTTCCACGATTCCAGTAGTCGTCGATGACATCAATGAAAAGGCATCAGCAAACAAATAGAAAAAGGGGTCATATGTACCATCATTGTAAACCTATACTGATCACATCCTGCTTTGTTTATCAACCCAGTTATTCCACTTTTTTAAATAGAAATGTATAGCCAAAGACTGATACCTCTTAATTTATTCTTTTCAGGTATTACACTCTATCGTCGCCCACTTCTTTCTACAGTGCTATTTCTTGTACATATTTCTCTTATGGTCCGCGGGAGCCCCAATCCTAATCTATATGACAAACGCATTTAAATTTCCAGGAATATGTAACAGACAATATTATTTTTGATATATTTCAAATAAAATTGTTTTTTATCTCCTTTTATATTTATGTCCTCATAATTTTTTATCTTCCACTATGCTTATGGTCCGCAAAAGCCCCAATCCCAGTCTATATGACAAATGCATTTAAATTTCTAGGAATATGTAACTTTTTTGATATATTTCAAATTAAACTGTTTTTTATCTCCTTTTATATTAATGTCGTCATAAATTTTTATCTTCCACTATTTTGAATGTCAAGAAATTGTATTTATTTAATTTGAATATAACTTTTTTTTTCCTGCCACATATACAGACAAAATACACAAAAAATTTCAACATAGCAAAATAGATTATATACTTTCAAAAAATAAATGGGACTCTAGAGGCCACGTGTCATTAACTACATGGATACCACCTGTGTTTCATGTTGCTTGCCACATCTATGATGCAGTTTCCATCTACCTCCGCAACTTTTTCCCTTTCCTGTGCATTTATTCCCAATTCAACCTGACAGGGACTATGTTGCCATGCAACACTTGTTCTTATTGTTCTTATAACCATATCTTAGAAAAATTTCATGGTTGTTCTTTTCATAAGATCTACAATGTAATGTTTTATGCCCAAAATTACTGCAAGAGAAACAATAGCCAAGAAAGAGATGTTGATACCTTTTGGGGGGAGTTCTTCTTGTAGTTGGGTTCCTTCTATATTCATTTTCTTCTGAAGGGAGAGCAATTTTTTGTTGATTAGAATTAGTCTTTATTTTGCTTTCTTCCTTTTTGAAAGATCTCTTAAGGGAAGCTACATAACTTTTTGGATTTTTGTTAGTTTCCTAAGATGTAGAATTAGATCATTTGTTAGACTTCTTTTGATCATAACCCAATCCTGACTTATTGCTTGATGATATTTGATTGTTAAGAATATCATCCAAGATTCTTGAACTATTTTCAAATCCTGATTGGTTGTTTCCTTTATGAAGATCTCTTTTTAGAAAAACAATTTCCTCCTCTAGCTTTTCACAGTTTAATTGTTTTTCATTGAGTTGTTTACTGATGACTTCTTCAATTCTTTTGGCTTCTTGGAGTTGAGTCTTCAAATCAATAATGATTTGTTTTGATTCCTTGATGGTTATTGAAACTTCCTTTTCCTTTGATTTTTGTTTTTCTTCATATTCTAATAATTGTTCTCTTAATGATTTGTTCTTCTTTTTATGTTTTCTCGGTTCTTCAAGAGCACTAATAAGTTCTCCTTCAAGGTCTACTTCTCCTTCAACTTCATAGTTTTATTATTTATCAACAACATTATTTTGATATTCTATGCCCATAAATAAAAGTTATGTCTCGTCATCTTCACTCATGTAAGATAAACTACTGTCTTCTTTGGAGTAGAATTTTTTTTTCTTGTAGAATTTCTTCTTGTTTCCAGTTTTGTTGTTCTTAAGTTCTTTATGGTTATAAGTATCTTCATCATCACTATCCCCTTGCTTGGGATAGGTACATTTAGAGGCAAAATTCTCAACTTTGCCACAGTTGAAGTACTTAAGAGGTAACTTCCCTTTATATTCCCAAATCCTTTCTAGAGTTTCCTTATAAAATTGGCCTCTTTTTCATCTGATATGTCTGAGTGATTTTCATTTGGCACATGCTCTCAGTTCTTTGTTTCTTTTGATGCTTTGAAGTTTGTTTCCCTTTTTTTATGAATTTTCTTTCCCGGTTCTCATTTCATATGCTATAAGAATCCCATGAAGTTCATCCATTGTAAGTTTATCAAGGTCTTCTCGATGTTCCAATACCTTGGCATAATATCTCTTTGGTAATGATGTCGACACCTTTTGGACAATAATTTTGTCTTTTAACTCTTCTCCCAATGCTCTAATTGAATTGACTATTTCATCCACTCTTTGAAAATATTCTGCAATGTTTTCTTCCTCTTTCATCTTCAGACTCTCAAACTGCCCTCTGTACGTTTGAAGTTTGGCTTGCTTGAATTTTTCATCTCCTTCATAGATGACTTTAAGTTTGTCCCGGATTTGTTTTGTTGATTTACAGTTCATCACTTTTACAAATAAAGGATTTTCTAATCCACCCAGAATTGCATTAACTACCCTTGAATTATCATTGCAAAGTTTCTTTGCAACAGAATCTGAAGGGGCAGTAGTTGGTGCAGTGTAACCATTTACCACAGATATCCAAACATCACATCCAAGAGCGATCATGTAACTTATCATCCTTATACTCCAAAATGCATAATCATTTCCTTTGAACAATGTTGCTATGTTGGAGGACATTCCTTCTTGTTGATCCATTGGATCTCTCAGAATCTACCTTCAAGTGGTTAGACTTTGGTGAAGGAACCAACTCTAATACCAATTGTTGGAATATTTTTCAATACTAAGAGGGGGGATGAATTAGTATTGCTTCTTATTCTCAAATTAAATTAATTATTTATTAATTTATAAAAATGTATCAACAAGAATGTACGGAACTCTGAATTTTAAATGTAACAATCATAAAAAATTATATTTCATTTACAAGTTTCAGTTTGTAAGAGACATTAACCTCTCTCTTTTTTAGAATGAACTCAAGGAGACACCAATCCCATGTTTTCTAAGCACCAACTTGAGGAAGCACCAAATCCCTCCAGATCAGGTTCCAACCTGTAAAGGACTCCAATCCTCTGTTTTTTCGAGCACCAACTAGAGGAAGTTGCAACTCCCTATTTCAAGCTTCAACCTATAGAGGACTCCAATCATCCCTTACTCCTCCCTTCCACCCTCACTTCATGTGTATGTTTCAAGTTTCATATACTTCCTTGGAATCTGCTTATGTTTTTTATCTTCTAAATTAGACCAAAGAGACACTCTCCTTTCATTATACCTTTATGTTTATACAGTATTCCAACATGTATGAATTTGAAACATCATGTCTCTTTATATGAAACGATGCACCTCTTTATTTAATTTAATAATAATGTTAACATTTTGTCATTAAAAATTGTCTTTAATTCAAAAGACTTAAAATCCCTTGTAAGTTGTTCATCATTAATGGAATATTTGGGTGCTAAAAGCTATTTACTATTATTGTAACAATTATTTGAACAAACACTGATCCTGAGGTGTTACTTATCTTTAATAATATTTGTAGTCTTTATGAGTTGATCTTAGTTATGGATTGACTCTTCCTATTTTGGTCTCACACTTCCATATTGATCCAATGATCTACAATTAATATTCATTGTCCATTGTCAATCCATAGAATTTATGATTATGTTGTCCGATGACCTCAATCATCCAATAATTGTTCCTCTATAGTTACTCCAAGTATATTGTATTTGTTGTATCATTGAAGATCAAGATGTTTGATCCGTAAGTGGAATTCTTTGTTTAAAACAATTATAACTTTGATTGTTTATATGACAGGAAATTCTCAACCACTCAAGTCACAAGTTGAGTCAGAAAATAAAATAGAGTCGACCACCCAGAAGTCGAAATGGGAAAAATGAGTCGACCAAAATGCAAGTTGGGTCGAGACACAGTAAGTCGACCTAGAGTCAAGAAATGCAAGTCGAGGTAAAAGGCAATGTAAGTCGAAGTTATCAAGTCCAGAAGGCAATGTAAGTCGAAGTTATCCAAGTTGAAGATCAAGATGTCTAATAGAGACTCTCATAAAAATCCCTTTTACGCATTTTATTGAGGACTAGATTTTGATGTTTCCCTTTTGCATTTAGATAGGAAAAATCTATTATCCATAAGTATTCATTGTTTTTAGAAAATGCATGAGTTTGAGAATATCATATGCATAATTTTGATGATGATGACCATAATATTGACCTCTTTGCATCAATGTCAATACCAACATCATTGTCAACTTCATAACATTGTGTCCAATATTGAGCATATTGATCTCCTTTGACATCAATGCCAACACCATGTCCAACAATATGAAT
>SNQJ01S0185509.1:6849-17459 GCA_010110895.2 Picea sitchensis | reverse complement strand
GTACCGGTATCTCAGGATCTCTCGAGAAGTCAATCCCAGCATAGGGGTAATCCTCTATGACTGCGATCTATCGCGAAAACCAAGAAAAAAGTTGTCATCAAAGGCCTCAATGGTCCTTCCCCCACCCCCATCGTGGCAACAGCACCGCCCATCTACATAATGCGGTAAGAGAGGCCCTGGTGCCCTCGTACCACCTCTCGAGGGCTGAAACTAGACACTCTTTCAAAGAAGAAAGAGCAAAGAATCGTTACAAACCCAAAGTTCCTCTGATTTATCAATCAGCAATATGTTAGTTGCCTCTTCATATAGTCCAGTAATGTGGTGCTCCAATCAAAAATTTGTGCGTTTAGGCACTGAATTGCACAATTCATTTGTGCAGGGGAAGCCTGATGCAAAGTCGTAGACCCAGTAATCCACCCGATGAGCAACACTATCACTTGCAGTGATAAGTCTGAAATCTTGCTTATCGGTACTTGGGAGCTCGTTCTGTCTGTACCTACCTCACAATGGAGCCCAATCAACTATGAGATGTTTTGATGCCCAGAGGGAAAAGTATGAAAATTGACTGATTCCCCTCTCCTAGAGAGGCCAGTCAGAAAGTATATATCTTCTGTCGTTGGAACCAGTGACTACCCCTCTAGCATAAATGCCTCTGCATCGGGATGCCAATAATCAACCAAGGAATTCAATAGCCTAGGTTGTGCTCGCATGAAAGGACATAGGAAAAACTTCTACAAACCACATTGCATTAATGTAGCAACAACATTAGTGTCCTCCCCAACCAACGCAATAATCTCCTCATGCTCTCTTTCCCTCCAATGAACATACATCATGCAAAAACCCAGTTCAAAAGGGATTAACTCTTGCTTTTTTAATTTTTTTTACATTAAAAGAAGGGTCCACGTGGGTTGTAATGATGACAATAGCATGTACACACGTGTAGTTTTTCCTCTGCCCGCGTGTACACTCGGGCTGCCATAAGACAGCCTGCGTGGACTTAGGGTCGACCTTTTAAAATGTCTACGCCCCTCCAAAAACCAAATTTAAATACATAAAAAAATAATTAGAATGCAAGAGGGGGTAGTAAGTACTTACTTGGTCCAAGCGGATGGTCGTTTCATCCATTGAAGCTCTGGGAATCAACTCTTTTCACAAAGGGGTAGTTTTGGCTTTTAGTCAATTTCTCAATTAGAAATAGTGATAATGAGTTGTTAGCTTCTATTTATAGAATTTTTGGCCTCTTTTCGTCATTTTTTAGACCGTTTTGTCATTTTTTCTAAACTGGAAATCATTTAGCATGGTTTGGGAATTTTCTTTGGATTGTCACGAGAAGTGATACTTTGGACATTTGGAAACTTTTTGGAGTTTTGGGTCGTTTTGAAGGTCCTTTGGTAAAAAGTCAATTTTGCAACTCATTGCATTTAAGTTAGGATTCCACCTCTACTTCCTGCATCTTGTTGTCGTTTCTACCTTACCATAGGATCGATCCCACCAAATTGTGACACAAAACCATCACTGTTACTTTAGGAGTGTCGTAATTTTGTGGTAAAGCCTACCTTAACATGGATTCCCTAGGTAGATCCTGGTTGCATTTTGGTGTCCATGTTGTCACTAACGATTATCGGCTCGGGAGTCCTTATTAGTTTTTCTGATTACGAGTTTGATCCTCATCTGCATGATTCCTTATCACTCTTGACCTCACCCTCGGGACTCCCAAAACATAACGGGTCTTATTTTAAGCTCTTTTCAGACCCTCTAAATGTGAAAATATTGTCGAGTGATCTTGTTGTCCTTCACGCTCGCTAAACTGCAATTTGAAGTCACGTCTGTCTGGAAGTAGTTTACCCCTTTTTCGGTCTAGATGGTCAAATGTACGAACAAAGGTATGATCTAGAAGCCTCAATTATCTAGAAGAGTATTCTCAGGTATAATTTTAATCCTTTTTCGGGCCTGAGGGACTAAATTTACAAAAAAGGAACCCCCACGGAGTCCATAGTTAAGCTCTTTTCAGACTTCCTAAAATTGAAAAGATCATCGAGTGACCTTATTCTCTCACACTCGATAAAATAGTCCAAAAGAACATTCCTGATGGAGTCCATACTTAAGATTTTTTTAGACTCCTTAAAAATGAAAAAAATGTTGAGTGACCTTGTCTTTATCACACTCGTTAAAATGGTTTTGAATAGACGTCTGGTCGATGCTAGTTTACCCCTTTTTCGAGCCAACTAGACTATATTCAAAAAAGGTACCCCGGCGGAGTCTCCTTTTACGTTTTTTCAGACTCTCTAAATATGAAAAACCATCGAGCTTACCTTCTCTGGGCTCGTTAAAATTACATTGAAGGACATTGCAATTATGTGTTTTGTTAACCGTGTTTGCATACCTACGTCTTTGGCCTAATGTCAGCTCCATGTTTCCCTCAACTGAACCATCTGAAGCATGCCTTATACGCAAGCCCTATAGCACTTTTCCTTTGTGTCTTCACACCTTTGGCCCCGGGAAGGATTTTTTTGAATGTCCTTTCTCTGAACATCAGTCTTGTCCTTGCACCTATAACTAGTATGTTTGTGACACTCGTTCCTCCTTTGTAATGTAGCATTCTTTTATTCTTTTTCAACCTTTCCAACATTATTGAAAAAGACAAAAAAAATCAAATATACCCCAAAAAAAGGAAGGTAAAAGTATTTTCTTTTTATTGGCAGCACAATGAGTTGCCCTTGGACAAAGCACATCCTTTTGTTTATTCGTCAAGATCTGGGATTTAATATGACCTTAGGAAGTTGTTCTCACTACATAGATTTGTTTCCTCCTCCATTTGGTTATTCTTCCAAACATATTGAGAGTTTGTGTTGCCTCCTGCATCGTGAACATATGTCAATGCCATGTTGCCTGAGTCTCATCATTTGTCGTGTTATTTCCCAAGGGAAGTTTTTACCAAGCCTGAGTCGGCCCCTTTGTAGTTTGTCTCTTGCCCTCATGCCCAGCCATCCCGAAAGTCCAATCAAGTCTTTGTTTGAAATCAATGTAGCCTCCAGTCTTATCATCAAGATCCTCTAGTCCATGACAGACGAGTCGTCGAAGACCTCTGGGTAGTGAAGTCGTACACTCATATTACACTCCTACCTGAGTTTTGAAGATTTTGAATTTGATGCTCTAGCTCTGAAGACATCATCTCCAGCCATCAGGCCTTATCTGCATCTTCTAGAATATGGATACTATACATGTATATCTTTTTTTAATTTGAGATGTAGATCCAATGTGTATTGCTCGTGGCTACACTTTATATAGTTATATGACATGGATCTACAGTGTATTTGATTGGTAGCCATGATTTTATTTCATTCCGAGCATGGGTATGCCCGCCTCGGTGAGACAATTGTTATTTTGCAGATGGCACCTCCCGAATTCTGGTCCCTAGGCTCATCGGTTTTGTACGTTGATAAAGATTGGTAATGTATTTCGGCCATCAGATGCTCTTCTGACCTCACACATTAGGGGGCATCTGTTATAACCCTAATTTGCACCAGACATGCTTACCTGACATGAGGCCATCTCATATGCCTTCTTTTCCAATCCAGTATTGAACAACTCTTCTTAAAAACACCCTTTTTAAAGGCCCACGTGCCCTGTTCCACTATAGCCCACGTGTACACTCTAGCTGACCCACTACAGCTCGTGTGTACCTACAAAAGCACAAAAAATGGAAAGTTATTGACGGAACACACAGTTTTGGGTAAGTTAACTAAACCTTTCGACCATGCATGGCCAGTCACTCGACTAAATAACTAGCTCCTTCTAGCCTATAAAAGAAGGGATAGGGGTCCCATTTGAAAGGAGGAAAATCATAGTAAAGAAACTCTACACGAATTCGTATTTCCCTTTGCCCAAGATTCTGCAACCATTTTGTGATTTCAACGAAGAAGAGAAGCAAGTGTGTTAGCAGTTGGTGCACAGTAAAAGAGGATCCCAGGACTAGATTCATGGAGCAGTGGTCGGCTTCATCATTGAAATTTCCTTTAGTGAAGTTAATAATAAATACTTACTTTTCCCATCCCACCATATGAGGTTTTCATTGTTTATTGTGTACATGTTGATTAAATCTCTAACCCATTAATCCATAGATCAAATGCATGTGGAGTTCTTTGTTTGTATTTTGTGAATGTAGGTAAGCCTTGGGAGGAGAGTTGCAATCAAAGAGAGACCAAGCATGAAGAGGGATCGACAACAAACGTCAGAAATAAGGTATGTTCACTTGATCTTCTTAACTGTGTATTTGCTTAAGAATAATGGGGATTAGGTATGGGATGATGGTAAAAAGTAGGAATCTTTAGGTGTTTTATGCATGCATGATAAAACCCTAAGTGTTAGTCCGTAGGGGTATTTCCCACTCACAACACCAGCTCAGGGGGAATGATTCTGCAAAAATCTCAAACTACCAAATTGTGCCTCGATTTCTGTGCATATGGCATCAGATCTAGAAATTCTACGATATGGGTTTTTTCTAGAATGTGGAAAACATAGTATTAAATGGGAAATTTTCCAAAATTTGAATTGTTTTAGAAGATATGGGTGGATCTCTAACTCGAATCTTGGCCAAATTGATGAAAAACCCAGATTTTTGGGATTTATCCTAAAATTGTAAAAATTGTTTTCTGAGTTTGGGGATTAGTTTTCATCCATTCCTCCATGGATTTTATGTGTAAATAAGACCTCATAAGTCTGAGGAGAGGGAGATGAATTGTTATTCTATAATATTGGTTCTTGAAGGAGAGGAATTTTTATGTTGTAAGATTAGTTCTTGAAGGGAAGGAATTGTTATGTTGTAGGCTTGATTTTTTGAGATTGTTGATTGTACACCTACTTCTCAAGTAATGATATAAGTTGCAATTCATGGATTTCACATGTATGTTCAAATATTCTTCTCTATAAGTATTTCTTAAGCTTCCTTGTTGGTACGGAAAGGGCCCAATGACCCAATTGTTGTTCCTGAGATTGATTCTAAGTCTCAAGGAATAATGTCAGGCATCAAAGGTTTTAAATGAAATGTTTTAATGAGTGAATTTTCTACCTTCAGTTTTATGAGAAATAATCTTTAAATGAAATTAATAATAGGACAATACAAAGGTTGTATCTCGTTATCTGATTCGCAATTATAATATCAAATGATGTAGAAAGAGTTACAAAACTTTTAAACAAAGTCATGTATCAATTACATATAAGTCTCACCTTGTTTGCAGTAGAAGAAAAGTAGAAAACACACCCTTGAACAAGATATAAAATACAGTAATTCATACATATCATAGGTATTTTTTTACTCACAGTAATAACAGAGGAAAATTTGTTTACTGAATGAACTCTCGGTATAATATGATTATAATAGACGGAATACTAAATTGCAATCAAGCACTCTTCAAGAATTATAGAAAGAAATTCAGAGAAATGGAAACGCAGAGGGAACACATAACTCAAATTGAACGAAACTTAGAATCTATGTCTGCACTTGTATTAATACTCAAAAAAGTGTTTATCTAATACATTTGGCAAGAAGCGGCCTTGAGTAGATCTTAAATCTATGTATTTATACAAAATTTGTCATAACTGAAAACCGTTGGACTTCTTACAATATTTAACTAAAAATAGAATACATATGAATAAAAAAACAACGTGTAAATATTGATGAGTTTCATTGGCGCTTTCCTCTGTCTCTTCGTCTGCTGTTAGAAGCGTTCATTTTCCTTTGACCTTTGGGCTGGGTACACACTTCATTAAGGCCACCTCAATCATTTGGCTTATTGTCTTGGTCGTTTGATCTTGTTGCCATATGTACCTTTGGGTGTGTTAAGCGGAGCAATGAATTGTAGTTTAGGTCATGGGGGGAGGATAATTAGATGAATAGCTCAGTATTGGCTTGTCAAGGGATGGATAATGGTTACAGGGAAGAGTAATTATTCATGGAAAGAATGATGAGGGAACAAGTGTCCGATGATGAGGTGGGATGAGTGGAGGCTAGAATGTGGGTGGTGGGGGTGGACGTTGTGCATGTTTTTTCATTTGCTTCCATCTACACTTTATTTTCCCAGTTTGATGCATTGGGTGCATCTATCCATCAATGTTATCATGAAGCTTGAAGGCTCAATCCTTTCATTTACTTCGAATTCAAACAATTTCTTCTATATTTGGGGTATCTTTTCCTGGATCTTGTTCACTTCTTAGACTGTGGCCTGAAACTACGAACTTGGATTAACCAACCATTCATTGATTTTAAGCAAATCAATCTGGCTCATCTCTTGGATGGCATCTTGAGTGGCTTCCTTTCTCTTTGTGGATCTTTGTTGGTTCATTTCTATCTCAATTTTCCCTAGGGCCTCTGAGATATTATTCCCCTCAAACTCAATCAACTTTTTGTTTAATGATGACAATGCCTCTAGACAAGCCTCTTTCACCTCTCTAGAAAGTTTCTTTCTTTCTTCCAGATTTGTTTCCCAACATTTTAGGGCCATTTCTCCTCTTATGTGTTCAGAATGAGAGAGAAGAGGAAAACCAGGGTCATTATCTCTCTGCATTCATATGAGAACTTCTTGAAAGTTAGACCGGGTTGAGCGGGCCTCTTTTTCCTTGACATAGATATATTTTAGGGAAAGGTCTACTGCCTGATATCATTTCTGGATGGTATCTACTTTCAGATAAATTTCTTACTGGGAAACTTCCAGCCTCTCATTGATTTCTGATGCTTGAGTTTTGAAGGCCGAAATGTCAATTGTTGTGTTCTTTGTTTGGGTCAATTTGGCTTGCAACTGTTTTATCAACTCGTCATGCTAAGTGACCAGACCTTGGCTGGTATGTGAATTCTAGTGGAGCAGCTCAAGGTTATCATGTAGCTATTTAATTTTTTTCCGGTCACTAGCCCTCATTTGCTCAAAATCCTGGTTCACTCTGCTTCTGATAGTCTTATCTATAGTATATATCTGATTTTGCAAGTGTTCTACCAAGAGGCACTTATGTCATAGTTGTTCGGTCAAATTGTCCACTGACCATTTATTGGCAGTGGAAAAATCACCTAAGGAACCTGCAACTTCTTTTGCAAACTCTGGACCATCATGGTCATTCCCATCATACACTAGTATTTTCCTTTTAGTGATTACTCCATCCTTGTGGTGAGATTCTCTTTTTACGATAGCCTTTCATTTCTTGCTGAAAAGGAAATCTAAGGGAGGAATCTCTTCGAGCAAGATAGGAGTAATATCACCTACGAAAGTGAGTTTGGAATTAGGATTTCTGAAGCTGGTATGTAGAGGGGTTAATGATGTAATGGGAGAAGCAATTTCGGTGGAATGTTGATGTCCAGTTGTATTCGGGGTGCCAACAGAGTGTTTTGGTGTTGAATGAGGAACAATTTGTCATGGATTCATGAAGGCTTTGAACTGTGCTAACACTTGTGGATCATTCAGTCCTGATAGTGACGTTCTTATCTCATGAAATAATACGTCTAGGCTTTTAAGGACCTCTTCAACTTTGTGCTAAGTGGAGGAACTTGGCTCAAATCTTGTAGGCCCAGATTCCTGTGAAGGAGACGTGTCTATTGACTCTCCTTCCAGTATCTTTGGTAAATTGTTTCACCTGTGTTTCTGAAAGTTGAGGAAACCATCTTGTTGGTCTGGGGGTAAGGTTTAGAATTTGCTTCAGACTTCCTCATAATATCTAACTCCCCTGAACATTTAGTCATAAGGGGAATTCTCATGTATGTATCGCTTCATGTTAAATTGATCTAGATGGTTTTCCACTATCTTGTGTGGATCATGCTTCTTGAATTCAATGTGAACTAATTTCACATCCTCCAGGTTTGTGGCCTCGACTTTGGAGTGACCGAAATATAACAATGTGAACTTTCCAACTTGAATGGGGAAAGTCAGACAAACCTTTTTCTGAGCTACTTTCAGCTCCTTGTTGATACCTCCTACCACTGTCTGGTATGCCACTTCTATGCACACCAGCTTGTCGGGTAAAAATTGTGGGAGAGCATGAGGAGGAACTGAACAACCGATTACTCTGATATAGGAGAAATTCTCCTTAATGAAACAATCTGCAAGCTTGCCTAGGTTCCCCATAATCATTTCTGAAATCTGGGGTGGAAGGTGACCATAAATGGCTATATGAATAGGTGCTACAACATTGTGACAGATTTTGTAGAAGAAATATTTGGCTTTCTCCTCCCATAACTTGGAGTGATAAAAATGAATTGGCTTAGAACTGGACAGGGTCCAACTCCAGTTCATCAGGGGAAAAGGGGTCATGAAACAAATGGCATCCATAAAATATGTCGACATGTAGAAAGAGGCAGGCTGCCCTTTTGATTTTGTTGATTTATAACCATCGATTTCTTTGGCCAAATTATCCGACAGAATTTTGGCCCAATTGAAAGTCTAACCCTCGGCTACCTCCTTCATGATGGCCACCCACTCAACCGAGAAATGTGTAGGGTTATTCTTCTCGAATAGACGACAGAGAATCATGGATACATACAACATATGAGTGTCTAAAGACGTTGCAGCATACGTACCATGAGCGTCGTCTATGAATTTATATGGATGTCCCCACCAGTTCTTGATTATATCATGACCTCTCCTAGCATATTGGGTGCATTATTTCCTCTCAAACTCTAGAAGGAATGTGGCATTGTAAGTGTATTTAGGATTAGGGAAAATTTTGTACATTACTTGTAGGTGTTCTGGTCAGAAAGAGACGATGACCACCTGTCGATGGTTGATGATGCTCCTGGTATGGATGTCGACATGTTCTAAAGCCCAACTAATCATATCATTGTAAGGTATGATTCTTGGCCATGTAGCGATCTTATGCAGCTCTGAGTGTGCTACATGTCTAAGATTGGATGTATAAGAGTCGTTGTCTTCTTCGACAGAGTCTTCTGGATAGTTGATGATTTCATGTTCTAGGACCTCAAAAACCTACGTCCAAGTTTTAATGGCGTCCGCAACTCGTGGAGTAGTGTCTGATATAACATTTGCATCCGGGTTTGAATTCTCACACACTGCATCAAGCTTCTTTGAAATTTTTCGCGGCACCATAATCGAATAAGTTTTCATGTTATAGAAGAATTTTGTGAGTTCTACACTAGATAAAATTGTTAGCTGCAAATGATAAAAATGAATTTGAAATTCATAGTGCTTTTATTCAAAAAGGTTTATTTATCTTCGTATAGCCTTACCGACGAAGAATTTATTAACATTAATGGAATTGACTACCTAGCGATCTGCAATCCTCGTTTGAAATCATTATCCTTAATCGATCATAAATGCCATCAATACTTCGACGGTTCGCATTCGAGAGTTTTGGTTGTGACAGGGTGGAAACCTCTCGAATTCTGAATCCGTGGAGGATTTAATCTCTGAGTAATCGCTTTTAAATCTTAATTATTCGTGTTTAAAACGTTGCATTAACTTCAAGTGTTTTGGAATTTCGGACTTTGGAGGTTTTGAATATAACACAAGGGAAAATTTATGAAATCCGAATTGTGAAGTAATAATTAACTTTTAATCGCAATTAACCTCCGTTATAAAATGTTTTACTTACTCCTTTTTACTTTTTGAAATTTCAAATACTTCGACATTTTGATACTTCGGTGATTTGTGAACTCACTCTTTGTTAAACTACCAAAAGGCCATCTCCCAGAGTGAAGTGGTAGAGATGACGTCATTTTGGATGACGTGTCAAGAAAAGAGAGGTACCACGTGTCACTAAAAAACGTGTGAATCATCCAATGGAAATGTCAAAAATAAGTGCCATGTGTCAACCCATGAAAGATTTAAAAGACACGTGTCCTATGACTCATGTTCGTGAGTTCTTTAGGATTTATCGTGAACTGTTATCTTTGGGTTTCAGAGTTTTGGGGTTTTTATTATTTAGACTTGTTGGAACATCCGAAGCACGGAGCTCCGAAGTGACCGTTAGAGACTTACTCTTTAAAACTCAAGTGGCTCCAAAACTTCGGAGATCATTCGGATCGTTCGATCAAATTAAGGAAAGTCATCGATGACAGATATTGTAAGCGCTTTATTGCTAAATAACAACCAATGAATTTGATTTAAAACTAAAAGGCAATTTTCCAAGTTTTTTCTCTCTTTGGGTAAAATTTTATTCCTAAGAGGTGAAAAATATAAAGCTCAAAAGTTCAAAATTGTGCGTGTTCCAACACCAATCAAGGTGAGCTTCAATGTATTTTATTTGTAAATATAATTCTAGATTTTTGTGTGGGTGTCAATAGAATGATTCTGTACTTAATCATAGCATTTAACTTTTGTCATGTTATGTTTCAGTGATACATTTGTTGACGTTGAGTGAGTAAGAATATTGTGTACAGTATGAGTGAAATGTTTCATGATTGATTAACTGCTATTTTTGTGTGTGTCATTTGCTAGATTAGATATTCTAATTATTGTTGTTGTCTTGCAAGAATTAGTCTCAAGTGGAGCCTCTATCTCTTGTTGAAATATAACAAGGGATGTCCTCATTCATGTTTTTGTGTTTTGTCATGGGGAGGACATAAAGTCATAATTCCTAGACATGTTTTATTTGTAAAGTGACTTTTTAAATAA
>SNQJ01S0185508.1:0-11905 GCA_010110895.2 Picea sitchensis | reverse complement strand
CCTACCATATCTAAATCAACATATCCCTATAGAAAAATGTTTCAGCCTCCAAAACATAATGCATGAGTAGAAGTACCTCTCAAATACTTGAGAATCCACTTTACTACCTCCCAATGTTCTTTACATGGATTGTTCATATACCTTCTCACAAATCCCACTTCATGTGCAATATCTTGTCTTGTGTAAACCATCACATAAATCAAGCTACCAACTATTGATGAATAAGGGACCCTGGACATGTATTATATCTACTCTTGTGTCTTGGGACACATTTCCTTGGTTAATTTGAAATGGTTGGCCAAAGGTGTACTAACTGATTTTTCATTCTTCATTCTAAACCTCTCCAACACCTTCTCTAGGTACTCACCCCGAGACAATGTCAATTAGATATTTTTCTTGTCTCTTGTTATTATCATACCAAGTATTTTCTTTGCAACATGAAAATTCTTCATCACAAATGAATTAGATAATTTCTTCTTGAGCACATTTATATCTTGTATATAAAACCCTGCAACAAGCATGTCATCTATATACAATAGAAAGATAATATAGTTTCCATTTTCTATCCTTTTAAAATAAACACAGTGATCAGATTGACATCTACTATAACCTTGTTCTGTCATAAACCTGTCAAACTTAAAATATCATTGCCTTGGAGATTGATTTAGGCCATACAAGCTCTTCTTCAACCTGCATACCAATTTTTCCTTCCCTTTGACCTCATACCCCTGTGGCTGCTGCATATAAATCTCTTCCTCCAAATACCCATGGAGAAAAGTTGTTTTTACATCTAACTTTTCAAGATGGAAATATTCTACTACCACAAGACCTAAAATAATCCTAATAAAAGTCATATTAACAACAAGATAAAATATTTCATCAAAATATATACCTTTCTTTTGTGCAAACCCCTTTACAACAAGTCTAGCCTTGTACCACTTTTTTCCTCCATATTCTTCCTTCAACCCGTAAACCCATTTATTCTGCAATGCTCTTTTTCCTACAGACAACTAAACCAAGTCCCAAGTTTAGTTATTTACCAAGGAATCCATATCCTCTTTAATTCCTTGCCCCCACTTCTTTTTAGTGTCTACCTGCATTGCATCTTCATAACATTCTGGTCCACCAGAATCAATCAACAATAAATAATACAATGAAGTAGAGTATCATTCAAGGGGTCTACTTAACCTGGTATATCTTCTAACAACACTTGTAGGATTTTGAGGTACCTGCTCCTCCTGTTGTTGTACATTTTTTTTTCTGGTACCTTTGGAATTTATTTTTCAGTGATCTCATCAAGCACTATGTATTCTGGTTTTTCTTTTTCTTTTTTATTTCCCTACAACTGATCTTTGTAGATGACCTTCTCATTGAATATGACATCTCTACTCCTAATGATTTTTTTATTTTCATAATCCCATAAACGATAACCAAAATATTTAACATCGTATCCAATAAAGGTACACTTCTTGGATTTTTCCTCAAGCTTTCTTCTATTTTCTTTATCAATATGGACAAATGCTTCACAACCGAAAGTCTTCAAAAAAGAATAGTTTACCTTTTTACCTATCCATTCCTCCTTTGGAATTACACCATCCAAAGATATTGAAGTTCCTATGTTTATTAATTAAAAAACAATATCTAAAACATATGTCCAGAACTATAAGGGAAACCCAACATGCAATATCATACTTCTTGCAAGCTCCATGATTTCCCTGTTCATCCTTTCTGACACACCATTTTCTTATGGTGTTCTCAGAACTATTTCTCTCTACGAATCCCATGGTATGAACAATAATGATCAAACTCATTTTTGCAATATTCACCTCCATTGTCTGATATGAGACACTTCAACCTTTTTTCCTGTCTCATTCTCAACCAAATCTTTCCATTTATTAAAAGTATCAAAACATCAGATTTTTGTTGAATGCAATAAACCCAAGTTTTTCTAGTTGCATCATCAATAAAAGTAACATAATAATGAGAGCCACCAGAGATGATACATGATTTGGTCCCCATACATCTATATGTACAATATCTAACCTTTCACTCTTCTTTTCTTTTCCGACTCTAAGAAATATAACTCTCTTTTGTTTTCCATAAACACAATGCTCATAGAAATCCAAATCAATTTGTTTAAGATATGGAAATATAATTATTTTGTGAAGTATCTGGATCCCCTTCTCACTCACGTGTTCAAGCCTATGATTCCACAGTGTTGTATCCACTCCCCTTTCATCTATCCTTTTGTCTACCCATGTTCTCCATATTTAACGCATTACCTAATGTCTCACCTGTGCTTTTTCATCGCATTTCCTCGCTAAGGATAACACCAACAACATCATCAAATTTAAGAGTGTTTGAACCAGAGAAAGAGTTACTTACAGCCATGAAAAAACCATTCCATCTTTTTGGAAATGAGCACAAGATTAGAAGAGCCCTGACCTCATCATCAAAGTCCACTTTTACAAAACTTAGTTGATTAGTAGATGTATTCAATTCATTTAAATGATCTACAACATACCCACCTTCTAACATATTCATATTAAATAATCTGTTCATTATAAATACCTTATTGGACGCTATGGGTTTTTCATGCAATTTAGCCAATGCTTCCATTATCTCCTTCATTGTCTTTTATTTTGAAATATTGAAATCCATCGATGCTGCTAGGCTCAGCTATATCGTTCCTAGCGCCTTTTTGTCAAGAACCTCCCATTATTCATCCTTCACGGTCGTCGTGTTCTTTGCTATTCCACCCAATGGTAGGAATAGATCCTTCTGATATAAATAATCTTCCATCTACATCTTCCATAACTGGTAGTTTTGGCCGCTAAATTTCTCAACCCTAAACTTTTTATCTTCCTCCATTTCTCCAACTCGAACTATCAACCCTCTTTTATTGCGAGTTACCTTTCTCTTTAATACCAATTGTTAGAAAACTATGATCACCAAGAAATAAAATAAAACAAATGTGGAAATAAACATAGAAGATACACAATACAATAGAGACACAGATATACGTGGTTCACCCAGTGTGGACTACGTCCACCAGAGAAATTACCAGGTCCTCCCTTTTTATTATCCAGCAAAATGAAGGGATACAACCTACAACACACCCATTGTAACTTACTCTTCTTTATCTCGTAGTTTCCTGTCTCAGAATAAAATATTCACAATGATACATAGCAACAATACAATTCCTCCATAAGAGAGGGGTTCCTTCTAGGGAAAAAAACCCTAAAATAACTTCTACCGTCAGATTTGTGACCTTATAATGAACGGTCCATATTGACTACAAAATTACAATATTTTACAAGGAAAATTTTCCCAAAATTTCACTTTGGGGCGCTGTCCCTGAATCCCCCCAGGGGAGTACAAAAATTGTCATCACCCCGCATGGACCCCCCTGGTGACATTTGTGGGGGGGGAAACCCCCCCACACCCCCCATTAGGGAATGGGGTCCAAGCACGGCTGAAACAAACATCTGAATCAGGAAGATAATAAAGCTCCACGACCAACAAATATTTGTTTGCACTATTGAAAATCCATATCTATGGATTTCATATTATTCTCAAGTCTCTTGATAACGAATGGACAACTTGGAATTTGTTGAGTGGGCATGTTAATTTGGTTTTTTTTTAAATTT
Organism: Picea sitchensis; assembly: GCA_010110895.2. Taxonomy (NCBI): domain Eukaryota; kingdom Viridiplantae; phylum Streptophyta; class Pinopsida; order Pinales; family Pinaceae; genus Picea; species Picea sitchensis. Next base: position 8,255 of record SNQJ01S0185508.1, on the reverse strand, counting down.
GTTCACATACATAGTTTTTGGTATATGATATATGGTGAAGATAATAGTTTGAGAACTTAATGATTGACTTGAGAAATTGTTTGGAAGTTTTCTCAAAAGAATTTCATGCTGATTGAAAAAATATATATTGGTTCTTTAAAGGAAATAATGTACAGGTCTAAAGAGTTTATATAGGAATGTGATTGTGTTTGAAGATTAAACATGAATTTTCATTCATTCCTTTCATTGTATGCCACTTTTCGCAAAATACACTCCTTGTTCAAAAGAGATGTGGATTGTTCATATATAGATAATTTTTCAACAAACATACAGTTCATATTTTCAAAGTTGAAACGAAAAGATGGGTGTATATTGAGTTATGGATTTTCTTTCTTGTTTTACATTATTCCTTTTCCATTTCTCCCTTTTATGCTTGAATTAATGTGCCATTCGCATAGACATAACTAAATCATATTTAACAAAGTTGTAATGGTTGTTTATTATGTTTTTTCTTGTATCTTACTTTAAGAATTTTTCACTAATTGAAATAATGATGGCAATTAGATGAGTTTTTTCAGCCGAGGGAGTAATAGAGGAGGAAATAGAGGGAGAAGAGGAAGAATTTAAAATATATTTTGGAAAAAAGGGAGGCACTAGAGAATGATATTTTCCATTCATTTTGATTTTGATTCAGAGGAATTTAATCAACTAGTTCAAATCGGTTACCTCAACCTTGGTGGACATTCAGCCTTGCATCAACCCCCAACTCCTCCTAGTTCCCATCTACAACCACACCCAAACATTATGGAATGTCCTGGGGCCCGTTTCCAGCTGGACAATGATGTTTGGGATAAAAACCATGTAAACACTCCATTTGGTGTTTCTCAATGGCCTAATAATCCTCCTCCTCTCTCTCCTCTACATATAATTCCACATGTTGCATCAGCTACCTCCATGGCCCATTCTCCTCCTAAATATTACAAAGTTCCTTCCAAAGACCTACATATAGACAAACGAAAGAAGCTCGTTACCTCTCCTATATTTGAGGAATCCCAATCCTCTTCTATACATTCCAAACAACAATCGCCGGAGCTATGATTGGAAAGAGAGATTACCTTTAGTGACATGCACCCTGAAATAGTAAAACTGGATAAGAAAAAGTATTACTATGAATACTTTATCAATGTTAGACCCGGTGTGGCCGAGGAAAGGTAGAAGGGAAATAGAGAATTTTTCAAAAAAATATCCCCACCTTTTAGAAATTTGTATCATAACATTTCTATTTAGACACTTGATACATTTGGGATGGATAGAAAGCATATGATATTATAATAAATAAAATTGTATCAGTTTGGTGTGTGCCGAGTTTTTCCACCATTCATTCTATCAGTTTGGTTCCTGTTTACAAGTTGGGCCTTGTATGAGTATTGGATTCCTCACATCTGATTTGGATTTGAGATCAACAAGATGGGAATTGTTATGAGGATTCACCTCATTTCCTAGGATTGGATCGAGAACTATAATTTTGGATCTTGTAACTGAGAGTTGGGTCTCTCATAGTTGCTTGAAGTTGAAGATATTCAAAATTGATATTATGTATTCATTCAAGTTAAATAAATAAATACAATATTTATTATTTTATATATTAGTTGAAAATGAAATAAATATATGTTGTTCAATTAATTTATGAAAAATTGGAAAATTGTCAAATTTTGTGACGGATTCACCCCTCTTAGTTTCAAGTGTCCATTTCAATAGAAGCATGTATACCAATAAAATTGTTAATAGATCTCAATCACAGGTCTGTATCATTTTATTTCAAATAATGGAAAATATGTACCTCATCAATTTTATCGAATCAATGCTACTACCCTCTTTCTTCTCTACTTATAAATAATTCTAACTCACTTATCCAAAATCTAATCCATCAAAATTATTCCGCTTTGAATTAGCTTACCAATGACTACACATGTACTCTATTTGGACTTCTAAGCTAGAAGTTACAGCTTTGTGAAGTTATTGCTTGTTTTTCTTTTTCTTTCTAGTCAATGAACATGCGACCACCATGAATCTTACATGCATGGATTCGATAATTCATCCCACAATAGAATTATTTTCTCCTCTGAGGAAATTGGACCCCATTGTATTCTAATTCGATGCCATTGTGGCTACTTTAACTATGTCCTCCTCAACAAATTAGGTATTTTTCCAAGTGCTTAATCTTGACCAATTTAAATTTTTATTTTACAAGAATATGAACCCCATATTTTTATACATTTCCTCAACATATACTTCAAATCAACCCTATGATCTATTAGAATAAACCATTCCTTCATTTTAAGACCAAGAATTCTCAATTACATCTCTATACAGTTCTTCTTCCTCATGGACATTTTATCAAACTATTTTCCTACAAACTGCATTTTTACTCAATTTCCCATGGATTTGAACTCTACAATTTGTTATTTACACCAATTATACTTCTTTATCTTGTACATGTACTCTAACACTATTCCAATTTGAGAATTAGATCCATTTACAAGCTTCCACACCTTTTCTCAAATTCTTCTCATGGAGAGATTTTGTCAAACACTTCATATACAATTGTAATTTCTTCATGTACAAACTTATTCTAGCCCATATAGCCCAATGTTAAAACCAATTTCTTTGATGTCATATTGTAATGTATCCAATACCCTCTATGCATTGTTGAGAATATGGGGTATTTCTTGAAACCATCAATTTTTACTCCAAATTTGTCACAATGATACCATATCTCTAAATTATTGTTCTAATACATTTTCTTACTACCCTATCAATAATTAATTAACATATGTAGGAACTATAATGTAATCTTATACAATATAATCAAACAATTCAATCACCATAGCACCATAAATTTAAAATGTGGATTTAAACTTGCAAATATAACTAAACGACTAGAAACTAATATAACCATGACATAAACAACATTAATGCAACATAATCACAAGTAAGTCATGACCACTTATCTTTCTGGGAATTATCTACCAATTGGCTACAAATGAAGGACATTCCACCCAACCATGAGCTCATTGCACCAATTATGTTGGGGATGTAACCTCCTAACCCCTCAAGTCAGGTATCTGAATATGTTTTATATGTAATAAAGGATGACATTAGTAAATAAGGCCTATATAATGACATGAACAAGTCTAATGTAAGAGCTGATTTGATAGAGGAGGTTCCCACTTTTAAGAAATATCTTCCTCTAGAATGTTCTTTAGAATATAGATTTAGTATAAATAAGGTAGGAGGCATGGAAAGTTTTTTTCTTGAGAATTATTTTGTAATTGAGCTCTTCTCCACTGAAGGTTTCCCCCTCAAAGAGCCAAGTGAAAATTGCTTCCCTAATCAATAAAGATTATCATTTCTATGTTATTGTTCTCTAGATTCTGTTGTTTATACTAGTATTCATCATAGTTATTTTGTTTTGTTTTGCATACTACATCTGGTACCTTACAAGTGGTATCGGAAAGACTTCCCTCTCCATAAATTTTTTGGACAAATTTTTTCATTGTTGTTAGTTGTGGAACTGGGTATCTTCAGAGCTCATAGGTCTTTTGTTTTGATCGTGTTTATACCCCATGAATTATTTACACCTCGGAAGTATGTACACTCTTCCATGCAAGGGGGTGCAGAGGGTTACCCATCTGCGAGGTTCGAGAACAAGTGGGCCCCTAGCCCAGTGAGAAACCTTTCGGAAGGAAAAATTACTTGTAAATGTATATTGTGAGGAATTTCATTTGTAAATCTGGACCGTTCATTATAAGATTAAAATTAGATCTAACTATAGAAATTGTGTTAGGTTTTTTCCCCTAGAAGGGAAACCCTCATTATGAGGAAATGTATTTATTTATCACGGGGATGGAAAATTTTGTATTAGAGATAGGAGATTGTGATAAAGGGAAGTTACAATGGGTTTGTTGTAGGTTGTATTTCTTCATATGATGGATAATAATAAAGCAAGGACGTAGCAATTTCTCTACGTGGACATATCCCTGCTTGGGTGAACCACCATTATCTGTGTCTCTATTGTATTGTGTATATTCTGTCTTTATTTCCACATTTGTTTTTATTTTATTGCTATGCGATCTTATTTTTCTAACTTTGATTCAGGGTAGTGATATGTATTGTCAACATCTTTAAAGCACAAATATTTGTCATTCAATGGGTAAAATTGGGTAAAATTGTGGTTGGGGAGGACTTCATGTAGGAAATATAGTTGGTTTCATGGGTTACTCAAAACAAACACTTCCATTTGTTGGAAACCTTTGTAACCCATGTTGGTACCCTTCAAGTAGTAACACATCAGACAACTCTTGTATAGACATCAATCCCACGTACCTTCGCATATATAGGTAGTCCAATAGGTCTCAGAATAACTTTAGATCATCTTGTAACCACATAAACGCTATAGTGGCACCAGAACTAACTTTTCGAGAATACTGCTCTCTAGTGCACGGGTGAATTGGGTGAAATATTTCTAAGGGTACGATCGAGCCTCCTTTGTTGGTGCCTCGAGATATTGGGTCAAGTACTATTTTTCAAACCCACACATATATCAGATCTATAGCTGGGAAACCTTTTTCTGTGGGAACCTTGAAAACCCTAACTATTGGGAACGAAACATAATAGAATAGAAATAAAGGGGAACTTTTTTTTGTGCAACCCTGCCTCCTACCAGTTTTGAAATTCCTACATAATTTTCCTTGTTCACAATTTGGGCATTCTTTCATTGCATTATTCTTCGGACTAGAGAATAACTCCATAGGAGTAAAAAAATGAGTATAATGGTCCCTTCGACATCTTTATTTGGGAATATCCCATTGGATTCCTCTCTTCTCTCTTATCGCAGCGATTGGTACCTATCACTTATAATATTGTTTTTTTCCATGGACCCAACCCCATTCCCAACACCCCTATTTGGGACCTATCCATCATATTCCTCTCTTCCTGCAGTCATTGTGGTACCCCTCACTTGTAACCATTTTTTATGTGGACCCACCTTTTTTTCTTATTCACAAATGACTAATAACTCACAACCAATAAATCATTTCCTTGATCATGAACAACAACAAGAACAAGAAATGACATCAAAGGGGAAATCAATTGCAACCTTGACTCCCTCAATTCCTTAGTTCCTTACCCTCAATATCCAATATGCCTCCCTCATTGGTTTCTTTGACTCCCTCAAATCCAAATTCGACAAATGGATGAGCCAATCCCCGAACCCTACTTCCTCTCAAAAACCTTCCTACCATGAAGACATCAAATCCTCCCATTTTCATCCCTTTCATTCCAATCTCCTTCATAGAAAACTATGTCTTCCCAATGTTGAGGTGAAAAAATTTGATAGCTCAGATCCCATAGGTTGGGTCTAACAAATGGAAAATTAATTCTCCTTGCACAACATTAATCATGATTTGGCCAAACTTCATTCGCTATCCTCTATCTGTATCTTGAACATTGGAAATGGTGGAAGTAGCGTGAAATTCACACCAATGGTATGTTGCTTGTACATAGTTTGTTGCATATCTTTATGAATGCTTTGATACTGACACGAAATATACACCATTTGGATCATTTGACCAAGTTGAAATGGAACAATGGTGGAAGACTATATCACACTACTGCTGAGCACTTGGATTTTTGAACATAGGGCATGTCAGATGCATTCTTCAGGAAATGCTTTATCACTGGCCTGGAGGATGACATTCGAGCCTAGGGAATAATGGATTTCCCCCAAACTTAGCTAGAATCTACTCAAATGAGCCAAGCAAGAACAACGGGTAGTCTCTTCCCAAAATAGAAACCCTCCTTTATTCATCACCCTAGATACACTAATCCCCCTCCTACCACTTCTCTCAAGATCCATATATTAACTTAGAAAAAAATGGTTGAATTCCAACTTAAGGTTCTTTGCTATAATTGTGATGAAACCAAATATTTTTTTGGGGCACAATTAATGGAAAATATTTATGGCCATTTCATAGGATGTTTCTAATGAATATGTCAATATTCCCCATGCTGAAAATCCACCCGAAGAATATGATCATACCCTTCCCTCTGACCTAGAAAAATTTGAACTGCTCATCTAACTAAATTCCCTCATTGGGTTTTCTACTCCCAAAAACCTAAAGTTAATTGACTACATTAAGAATAGGAAGAAATTCGGTATCTAATTGGGCCGGTGGAAACCCATAATTTCATCCATCACTGCATCTCTCAAGAGATTATGTACTATATCCATGGAGCCAAAAAAATTCAAATCCTTGATTGCAAATGGTTGTTCCATGAGAGAATGGAGGGGGGTTGTGAAAATGTGCACCTACAAATTGGACAATACTACCTAAAATATCATATGTTTCTATCAACATTTATTAGTTTGGCTGACATTATGCTTAGTTATGAGGGATTACACACATTTAGCCCCATCATCATGTATTTTAAGGACTTGACCATTACTGTAATTCCAACATGAGGGACAATAGTATAGATCCCAAGGAATCAGAATAGGCTCCCCTAAGATCATAAATTCCATTTGAATGGAAAATCTATCCTATCTAAGAAAAGGTCATTAAAGGTATTTCACAACTTCATTCCATTCAAGTGGTTGAAACACCTTTGTGCATCGACCTCAATCCTATACTCTCCCAACACCAAGTTATTTTTAACACTCCCATTGGACTTCCCCCTTCCCATGGTGCCATGATCATTCCATTCCCCTAGTATTGGGAAATATTCCTCCCAATTTTTCCCCTTATCATCACCTTTTCAGGAAATGTAGAAAATTGTTCAAGAATTTCTTGATGCGGGTGTTATCCATCCTAACACCAACCCTTATTCTTATCATATAGTTGAATTGTACTCAAAAAATAATTCACTTTAGTTGCACATGTGATTTTTAAGCCCTCAACAAAATCACAATCAAAGAAAATTTCCCATTTCCATGGAATTTGTGAACTTTTGGATGAATTGAGTGGTGCTCATTGCTTCACTAAAATTGATCTTCTTCATTCTTGCTACCACAAATGTATGAAGAGGTAGACATTCCTAATACTACTTTTCGAACTCATGAGGATCACTATGAGTTCTTGGTCATCTCCCTTTGGCCTCTGTAATGCACCGTCCACTTTTCAAAGTCTACATGAATCATGTCTTCATCCTTTCCTTTCCATTATGTCCTAGTTTTCTTTGATGATATCCTCACATCTATAGTAGTACTTGGCAGCACATGCTTAGCCCATGTGGATCAAGTCCACACACTTACTATCTAATCATAGCGTTTTCTCAAACATTCGTGATTTTGGTGTCTCTGAAGTTGAGTACCTGGATCTTATTGTTGGAAAGGATGGTGTAATGGCGGATTCTAAGAAGAGTGAAATATGAAGGATTGGCTATCCCTAAAAATCTTAAAATTTTGTGTGTTTCATGGGTTTAACAAGATGTTATCACATGTTTTTTTAGAATTATGGAAAATTGTAGCTCCCCTCATTACTCTCCTTAAAATAGTAGCTCATTTGGACTTCCACATCGATCAATCCTTCCAAACCTTGAAATAGGTTATGTGTACGAATAATGTTCTGTCATTTTCTGACTTTTTTCCTATAATGTGATGCTTCAAGGAAGGCATTGATCCTATAATGTGATGCTTCAAGGAAAGGCATTGGGGCAATCCTCATGCAAGATGGAACACCTTTTTCTTTCACTAGTAAACAAATCTTGGAGAGACATTTGGGCCAATCAACCTATGAAAAGGAAATGATGGATATTATGCATATAGTGGATCTCAAGCAACTCTCGAAGAGACATTTGGGAAAATCCACCTATGAAAATGAAATGATGGATATTATGCATGTAGTGGATCTCTAGCATCCTTATCTATTGGGGAAACCCTTCCAAATTAAAACTGATGATTACAACCTTAAGTATTTTTTGGAAAAACATATTTCATCCTTGGAGAAATATAAATGGATGGAAAATATTTTTGGTTATGATTATGAGATAATTTACAGGAATGGAAAATAAAATGTGGTTGTTGATGCTCTTTCAAGGAAATATGAAGACAAAGGATCCCTATTTTTCCCTCTCTTTTACTGTAGAATATTAGCTACAATTCGTTCACCAGGAATGGTTGTAAGATCTCAACCTTTCTAACGTGATCCAACAATTGAAACAAGATCCTCAAGACTCTCTGGGATACTATTGGCACAATGGGGAGATTTTCTATAAAG
>SNQJ01S0185507.1:0-10804 GCA_010110895.2 Picea sitchensis | reverse complement strand
ATGCTATGGAATGTTTAATTATAGCAGTACCCATATATTTTACTCTGAGTTTTAAGTGTGTTTAATTGTGTTAAATGCATTTGCTTATAATTCCATGTACAGAATGGTAAACTGAGAGGTTGGGAAACCTAGGTAGTGAAGGGTACACTACAATTTCAATATTTGAGAAGATAATTCAAGACCATTCCAAAGGAGAAGATCATGGAGATTTGGTTGGAATATCTTATCTAAGATATATGAGAGATATGTGTGGGGATTTAAAGGGATTATATTTTGTAATAATGGGAAATAGTTTGAGAGAATAGTGGATCTGTAATAATGAGATGGTTATCTTATGTTCAAGGCTCTTATGTATAAAATAGAGTTCTCTCTCTTCATGAGGGGGGAATTAGAGAATTCAATTAGGATGTAATTAGAATTAGAGTAGTCATTAAGATTCGAAAGAGAAAGGGATTCTTAGCTTTGATTCATATTCTATCATTGTTATGCTTTCATGATTGTCATTTGATTATTGTTATGTAATTCAAGATAGCTTTATTGTGTGAGCTCACATCTGTTATTTGTCGTTAACTCTTCAGATGTTGTATTGATTTTCCTTTATGCAATTTCCTGCTTTCCTAGATTAATGTTTCTTGCTTTCCTAGATTAGTTTCATTTCAGCAATTTAGATTAGATTACTTCTACTTCAGTCCTGCATATATAGTGTGTGTGCTTCGTAAGCCTACGAACCTCGGATTGAAAAATTAAATGGTTGGGAAAATACTACAACGGAATTAAACGACAATATTTCCGCCTAACAGTAACTTCTGCTGAATTTGGCCCTGGGTGAGCCACTTTCCTTGGTGTAGGAGTTGACCTTCCTTGAAAATCCGGTAAAGTTGGATCCTCTGCTAGAGAGTTCCCTTGACCTATGTGTCCACTATATGATCAATGGATGCCTGCTTCATGTAGTCAGGGTTGAGCTCTATTGGTATCAGTTGTTCTGTGATCTCTGAGGTGTCCAATAATGGTGGAAAATATGGTTGAAGGAGGTCCACATTGAACACTAGGTGCAAGCCAAGGAAGGGTGGAGTGTTGATCTCAAAAGCATTGCTACCCACAACCTTGGTGATAGTGTAAGGCCCATAGAGAAGTGGGTGGAGCTTCCAGTGGGGACCTGTAAGGCGCTCTTTCTGCAAATGTAACCAAACCTTGTCTCCCACCTGAAACTCGTGTGGTACCCTATGTTGATCATGGTGTTTCTTGTACTTAGCATTGGCTTTCTTCAAAATATCATGGACATGTTGGTGGATTTGATGAATCCACTCAATGAATCTGGTGGCTTTGTCGGTCTCAGAGTGAACATGTCTGTGTGGTTTCAAGAGGTAGTGCAACATCAATGCGACCCAAGGGTTGGAATCCCATCCCCACCTAAAATGGGCTATGGTCGGTGGAGCTATGGAGAGCCTTGTTGTAATTGTGAGGAACATAGATATATTCTCATCCCATGTAAGAAGATGCTTAGATTTGTACATGCGCAGGATGTGCACAATCATCTGATTGACGACCTTTGTTTGGTCATCGGTTTGGGGGTGGAAAGAAGTGGATTTAGTGATTTTGGTATCCAATAGTGACCAGAGACTTGATCAAAATGTATTGAGGAACATATTGTTCTGATAGGAGATGATGGTATGTGGTATCCCAAAATGGGCCCACACTCGTTCGAAGAATATCTTGGCAGTATCTGTCGCTATGATGTTCTTCTTGCAGGTTGTGAGGATGACCATATTTGAAAACCGATCAACTACCACAAATACACAATCATTTCCTTGATTGGTGGACGGAAGGCCGGACATGTAATCCATCAAGATGGATTCCCAAGGCTTCTCAGGAGTAGGAAGAGGGGTGTAAAATCCTTGCTTCTTAATCGTTGTCTTGGAAATGGCACATGAAGTGAAAGATACGATATAATTGTTGACTTCTTATTGAAGTTTTGGCCAATAAATTTTTTTCTGTAGAATGTCTACAGTTTTATCCACGCCAAATTATCCTGCCATCCCACTGTAGTGAGCCTCCCAAATAAGCTTTACACGCTCGCTTGCAGGAACACAGAGATGGACCAGATGGAATAAAATTCCATCCTGAATATGAAAATCAGTGATATTTGTGTCTGTACTCAAGAGCTGATAGGTGGTGGTGAAGTTCGGATCTTGCTGATAAAGTTGGGGCCAGTCAGATGCCTCATGTCCATAGGAATGGAGCACGGTGGTGAGTGTAGCCACGGGAGGTAGACTGAGGCAGTCATCGACATGATTTGTGCTCCTTGTCTTATACTTGATGTTGATATGGAACTGTTGCAGGCAGGTGGACCACTTCTAATGGCGGTCGTTCTGCAACTTCCCCTATGTATATATGAACTAAAGAGGCTTGTGATCAATGTGGATGAATGTCTCCTTTCCCAGAATGTAATGTTTCCATTGACAAAAGGCTTGTACAATGGAATACATTTCCTTGTCATAGGTGGGGTATTTTCGAATAGTATCTGAGAGTGTCTCACTATGGTATGCTACCAGATGACCGTGTTGAGTGAGAACTGTGCCTACAACATAGTCAGATGCATTAGTATCAATATCGAACCATTGTTGCAAATCGGGTAAGGAGATTACTGGAGATGAGCACAAGTGATTCTTTAGATCATCAAATTCTCATTTGTGTTCCTTCCCCCATGCAAACGTTTCCCTACCACATCCCTTGGTCCCTTGGTTGAGGGCCCATGAAATATGGGAGAATCCCAACACGAACCATCGGTAGAAGTTGGCCAGTCCCAAGAAGCTCCAAATCTCAGTTAGTGTGGTTGGGGTTGGCCAGTCATGGATGACTTAGATATTATCTGGATCAACATGTACCCCATTCTCATCAACAATGTAGCCCAAGTATTGGACCATGTTCATTCCAAAGGAGAATTTTTTCAAGTTGAAATATAGCTTGTGCTGCCATAGAGTGCTCAAAACCTGTTGAATATGATGCATGTGCTCCTCCAAAGTTCTGCTAAAGATGAGGATGTCATCCAAATATACCACCACAAAAGAGTTGGTGAAGGGTCTTAATAAATCATCCATCAACCTCATGAAAGTGGTTGGTGCATTAGTTAAGCAAAAGGAAATGACCAACCATTCGAAGAGACCTTATTTATATTTGAAAGTTGTCTTCCATACATTAGTTGGTTTGATGGGAACTTGGTGGTATCCATACTTAAGGTCAATATTGTTGAAGAACTTAGCCCCCTTGAGTTGGTCAAGAAGGTCATCAATTCTGGGAATTGGGTACCGGTTCCTGACTGTTATTTTGTTTAATGCTCTATAATCAATGCAGAGCCTCCAGGTCTTGTCTTTCTTCTTCACAGTACAATTGGGTTTCCGCAAGGGGAGGAGTTAGGTTTGATGTTCCCCTTTTGAAGTAGCTCTTGGATTTTATGCTTGATTTCATCATTTTCCATTAGCGAGTGATGATATACTAGTCCATTAGGCAGAGGTGGATCGAGGGTTAGATCAATTGGATGCTTGACTTGGTAGTGCATCAGTGCCCTGGTGAGTGAGGAGAAGATGTCTTTGTACTCTTCCACTTTCTTCTACTGCAAAGAGAGGCTCTATGTAGAGGATACAGATTTGGCGATGACCTTCTGCTTACTGTGAGCATGGATAAAAAAGAAGATGAACTTCCTGGTCTATGAAATGACCTTATTGGATTGCTTAGCAGAGATTAAAGAAATGGGGGTAGGCGGCGTTACCTCTGGTATCCTGTAAAATTGTCTACCCAAAGTAATAATAATATTGTGAGGTCTAGACTCATACACAACATGTCGCTTCCACAAATATGGTTGTCCTAAAATAGCATCACAAACTTCAAGGGGAGAAATATCACAAAATACCTTGTCTTTGAAAGGCTTGATGTCATAGGGAAGACTTCATTGTTGGCTAGCACAGAGATCTCTTCCTTGGCGAAGCCAACTGATGGTGTAGGGTTGCGGGTGCAGTTTTGTTGGTAGGTCCAGCCACTTGACGACCTCTTTTGAGATCAATTTTTTCTGACCTCCACTATTGACAATGAAATGAAGCAGATCCCCCTTTACCCACATCTGTGAGTGAAATAGGCATTCCCCTTCCTCTTGTTCTTCTGGTTCACTTGGTTGGACTTTGGTGGTAGTGAAAGTGGCACTCGGTTTAGCATTGATAATCTGCTTACCTCCTTCTGTATTTTATTCGGAGTTAGAATCGGCCTCTGACTCAGAATATTTTGAATCATCCATGAGTGACTGCTTGGAGCGACATTGTTCGATGTTGTGTCAAGGAATTTTATGGTATTCACACCATTTTCCTGTGTCCTTCTTCGAATTCTCATTAACCTTCTTATGTTGCGGCTTGGACTAGTTCTCTTCAGAGTGGAAATCTTTTCTTTGTCCCTTATTGTGTGGGTTGGGGCCACCTTTTCCCTGCTTTGGCTGTGAGGAGTTTGCAGATCCAAACTCTCACCTCTTTTGCTTAAATTTCTGCTCGATCTTGACAACATATATGTAAGTTGTACCCAATGATGTGATGTCCAGAAACTCCATTTTTGTTTGAATGTATCTATGAAAACAACCGCGGCATTTGAGCATTAGATGTCACTCAAAGTATTTGATACCCAATTTGGTGCACAGGGTATGGAAAATATTGGTGAAATATGGTACTGCCTGGTCCCTTTCCTAACGTAGGGTGGTCCATCTGGTGTACTAGTCCTGATAGATTCCAACAAGGTAGTATTGTTCTTTAATGGCATCCCAGAAGGAATCCCATGTGCGGGAGACCAAAAATATTGTAGATTCCTCTATGGCCCTTTTCTCAGATTAAGTATCCCACTAGTCCTTAACATGGGGGACGTCCTTGAGAAGTGAAAAATTAATATTTTTCCTATCGAAAAAATTGTGGACTGAAAAATACCCTTCAAGCAGGTTCAACCGTTTATCTACAACATCTGCATCTATCAATCCTTCAAATAATGGAATATCAAATTTTACTTGTGCCTTGAAGGGGGTTGCATGGTTTCTTGATGAGGAGTTTCTCATGTGGGAAGCCACCGAAGGATCTGTGTAAAATTTTCCATAATTTCGTTCCTTTGTCGCACAAGGGCTTCCTCAAGCAACCTTTTAAAAGGATCTCCTACCCCATCATCTTTCTTTTCGTCCCCCATGGGTTGTTGTTGGGCTCAACATGATTGATCTTGTAAAGGCTCGATTGGTTCGAGTCCCAACTTATTGTACCCAGATATTGTCGGGGACATGCACGAAGAACAATACCACTAATCCACTGATACCATATTTATGAGAGGAATGAACTGATTAAGATACTAAAAAAATAAACATAGAGATACAAAGAACAATACAAATATCCAGTGAACAATATCTTCTATTGTATAAATGAAATAGGATAAAACTGTAAAACTGCAGAACTGAAAACAACTTGCTCGAACAGTGGTGTTATAACCCTAAATTGCACCAGACATGCATACCTGGCATCAAGCCATCATACTTGCTATATTTTCCAAGCCATCATTGAACAACTCTTCTAAAAAACCATTGTTTTGAAGGTGTACGTGCCCTGCACCACTACTGCCCATGTACAAATGCTTGCTGCACCACTACAACCCGCGTACACTCACAAAAAAGCGCGAAAAATAAAAATTGCAAAGGGATACGGGTTTTCGGGCCGTTACCTAACCATTTGACCGCCCATATCCAGTCACCCCAATCGTTACTATCTATTTTGGTCTATAAAATAAGGTTTTGGGGTCCCATTTCAAAGAGAAGCACGAGAGCATAGAAACTCTGCCCATTTTAGTATTCCCCCTTTGCCCCAATATTTTGCAACCACATTGTGAGTTTGAGCCAGAATTCCTTCTTCCTCTATTGCAAACCCTTGCCATTTCCCTAGATAGAATTGAAGAAGAGAATAAGACGTGGAAGCAGTTGGTGCATGGGGAAGAGGATCCCAGGAATGAGTCCGAGGAGCAGTTGTCGGTCTCATATTGTAAATGCCTTTTGCAGATTAATATAAAGAAATACTTTTTCTGTCCCGTCAAATGATGTCTTAAATATTTATGATTTGTTTACATTTCTTGGTTATGATGTCTAACCCACTAATCCATATATAGAATGCATGCTTGTAGTTTCTTGTTTGTCTTTTGGTGAATGCAGGTTGGCCTTGGGAGGATATCTACAGTCGAGAAACAACTGAGCGCAAAGGGATCAACACCGAACACGGAGTTTAAGGTATGCCTACCAGATCCCTATACTTTGTCTTTTATGTATGATTGTGGGGTAATGTCGGGATAGTTGATTAAAAGTAGGATACTTTAGACGGTTATCTCTTCCTACACTTTAGAACCCTGGTGTAGTCCGTATAGGGGTTTTCCCGCTATAGAAGAATTGGCGACCATACTAGGGATACCTCTAGGGTTTTTGGGGGATATTCTTTTGGGTGCTTTGAATCAGTTTATTTAATGTTTTTTGAGTTTCTGTAAGCTTTTGTGTCTTTAAGGGATTCTGGTCTTCCATACCAGTAATCCTTGCCTTTTCTTAACAGTTGGTTTTTATTTTTTTTAGAAGTTACAGAGGTGTATGCGGCCTGTAGTGGGTCTGCACACGTGCATACTTGCCCTGCCTTTGGACAACCCGTGTACATACGTAGGCTGTTGAAGTGTCAGTAGCGTGCCTGTGTTGAGAATTTTTTTTTTAAAGAAGAGGAAGTCATCCTCTTCCCTGTCAGAAGTACACTTCTCAAGGGTTTTCTTGATCTAGCCATGGTCTCTATTATAGCATTCTGTAGCCTAGGTCTGACCTCATCATAGCTTCCTTTTAGTCAAATATTTCTTGTGTTTTCTTCATTAGATTTTTTAGACAAGTTTGTGAGTCTGTTTTGATCTGCCTGCTTGGTATTGTCATTGACTCCCTGCGATCTGCGACGGGCCATAAGTCATTTCTTGGCCTTGAATTGTTGTTATTTTTCCCTTTTTTTCTTTAGAAGAAGAGAAAAGAATTCATTTTCAAATTTCTTGTTTTGAAGCATAAAACAATAATAAAAAAAAATCATTTCTTTGTAACTGTTCTTCCAACTAGCTAGTGATTTGCTTGTCTTATCTCATAGGAGATTTTTCTAGTGTGTGATGGTATTTAACGTTAATAGAAAGCCCTAGTGTGTCATTGATATTCTCACACCATGGAGGATCAGAAGCTCCACCGGTCGCGAAGGCTTCTTGGCTTGCCGCCGGTTAATCTGGAGCCACCCCTGCCACCGCTAAGGCGAAGACTACACTAGTAAGGATCTTTTGAGGCGACCGGGCCACAGAAAACTGAGACCAAACCATCTCCGAGAGGAGAACATTTGATTCTAGAGGAACCAACCATTTCCGACCTTGGAGCAGAAGCTCTTGGTCCATATAACCCTCCGATCACTGATCTATCGACGCCCATCATCATACAGGTTAAACCTTATGAACATCAGATAGTGTCACAAGCAGAGATGGAGACAAATGTTGCTACTTCATTAGGGAATCCTCATATTCCCTCCACGTTCGTCACTACAGGGGGTTTTCCACCTCCTAACCAATCATCGCCAGTCCGGACCACCATGGTCTCGACCGCCTCTACCTCAGGCAATGGTTTGATTCCATCTATGGCAGTGATCACTACTCCTTTCACCCAGAGTGCGACAGACCCTCCGTTCTCATACGAGATGCCTGGCTTCGATACGAATTCTGTCCTTTCCTACTCCACTCTACAAACTTTAGGTCTAAGGGCAGGGAGCTCGAACACTCCTCTGCAAGGATCCATGGGGGGCACTTCAGCTCCCTATAATGCTTTCCCTTATAGAGGGGGCCATATACCTCCTTCGTCCCCTTCGCTTGGCGGTGCTCACCAACACTCCATCAAGCAGAACGTAAACTATAGTTCATTTGGAGAAGGTAGTCAAAGAATTCCTTCTTATAACATGTTGGTGGGTTTGACACCATTCTCTTTGTTTGACGCATTTGGTAACAACGCATTCTCATCAGCTGTCGTCTCGAACGGGGGCAACCCTGGTTATGGTCAACAAAATCCTGTGTAGGGTACTATTCCTGCACAGGGGTCAAACTCAGGAATTCCTTCCTCACAAGGACCTTGGAATCCATGGAAGGGATATTTTTCCTCGTTAGGGATGCTGACTGAGGGAAACCCCTTCCATAGCCAATGGAACCCTAGGTAAGGCTTAGGACCTATGCCTATCGGATCAACAGGGGGAAACCCTTCCCAAAATCTTTGGAATGCGACGCAAGCCCAACCTTTTACGTCCTATTACAGGAGTCAGTCGATGATGTCTCAACAAGTACAGAATCCGTACGCTGGTCACGACCATGGTTATTACCAGAACCCTGGCTAGCAACCTAAATTTTCCTGGCAACCTGGTGCCAGCCAAACTCCTGGCTCTTTTTTCCCTGGTTATAATCAACAACCCAAATTACTGTTTCTGGCAACTCTGCACTTGCTAGACTTGACAAGGTTATTAAACAACCCCATATGTCATGATCTGCGTTGGCCTCCCATACCAACCAAGTTGCGTTCAGACATTCCAAAGTTCGAAGCTAAGCCTAACAAAGATCTAGGCGATCATGTGACTACCTTCCATTTATGGTGTTTATCCAACTCTTTGAGAGACGACTCCGTTCAATTGTGTTTGTTTCAACGTACTCTCATAGGGAGTGCTACAAAATGGTACATTGAGCTCGACCGCTCGATATATTCTTCCTTCAGAGAATTGGAAATGGCTTTCTTAAACCATTTTCAATTACCTGTGAGATACGATGTCGACACCGAATTGCTGGCCAACTTTGAGCAGACAAAAGCAGACCATATCTCAGATCACATATGAGAATGGAGATGCCGGAAGAGTTTGATAAAAGTACCAGTCCCACCAACATTCTTTCTTGAGTGGTTCCTTAAGTCTTTGGTACCCGATTTATCTAAAGATGTCACAACCTCGAGGGTCTTTTAAGAAGAAGAAGCGATAATGAGAGCTCAACAACTAGATCTGATTCACTGATCCAGAATCGGATCCAGAAGCCTAACAGGGCTAAAAAAGGCTCAAAAATGAAAGTGCTCAGAATTCGATGAAACCAATTCCATTGCGTCCATCTCATTCTCCCAATTCCGACCATATATTTACTTTCTCAAACGGACATTGTATGAAAGAGTTATTGTACTCTGGCCGTTTTCCCAAAAAGGCAAAAAAGTCAACAGGTCCAGTCAAATGATGACATCAATAGTTCTAACATGGAAAAGACAAGTGGCAACAAGTGGCAGTCCAACAAAAGGTGACTGGTCAGTGACAGGGATCCAACCAATAGCTGACAAGTGGCATTTGTTTGGCAAATGGTTGGGTGCCACGTGGCCCAGTCATGGGTTGCCACATGGCACCATGGTATTGGTTGATGGTTGGTGGAAAAAATGTTATGGAGGTCATGGGATTTGATACCATGACCTCTTGGGTCAGCCTAAGACTTAGCCAAACTCCCTTACCAATGCGCCCTTGGTGGTACTTGTAATACCAAGCTCACTTTATTTTAAATGAAGTGCAATAAAGTGAAAAGGGGAAAAAAGGGGGGCTGGGGCTAAGCCCCATCCCATGGTTTAACTCTTACACATGACCAAAAACTAGAAAAAGAGGGTGCTCTCCTCATGGGCATGCCCAAAGGATAAGCTCAGCCCAAGGATCTTGGGAAAATCCCATGAGACCGGGGGGGCACACTCCAAAAGGAGCTTAGCCCACTTAGTGCACCTTTTTTAAGGCCCAGATCACATGCAAATGCACCAAGATCTAGGAGCTAGCACCCAGATTAGGGCACTTAGCCTGATATTTTCCAAAAAAATCTGTTTTTTACATTGGAAAATGATTTTTTCAGTAGATTTAATGGATTTTGGTCATTTTTGGGAGATTTTGGACTCTTTTTGAGCCCAGATTTTGGGAGGAAGTTGGGGAATGATAATCAACTTCAGATATATAAAAACCAATCCTATTTGAGGCCATGGAGGAAAGTTAGAGCAGATTTATGCTGAAGGGAAGCCAAGCCAAATCCATTTTTATGCAGGGAAGCTGTTGAGGAGCAGACGCTTACGGGCCATTTCTGGGAGCTCCGGTCATCCATTTTGCGTGCAGTTTCTTTTGCTGGGTTCTAGAGATCTAGAAGAACATGAACAGATTAGTCTTGTAGCCTAATGCCACTTCTTCGATGTACCTTTGATCTTTGAACAGAAATAAAGAAGCCCCCCCCACTGAGACAAAGGCCTGAAGACGTAGGCAATTTTGTGCCGAACTCCGTTATCACTTCTCTTGTTATGGTTTGTTGTTCTTATTGATTCAGTTTAGATCTGTATTATGTATTATGGCTGTGATATATTCTCTCATCTTCATCCTCTTTCATTCAGCTTCATAAATGGTTAATTAACACATGCATTTAATAACTCAACCACAGTCATTAAGAGATCTTTCCGGATCAAGTGGTATCAGAGCTAGTTGATGTTTGGATTTGAGTTTTGCATGTTAAACAAGGAAAAGATACCGTGTGGTGAAGGCGAGCTGGTTGCAGAGAATCCATTAATTGGATTGAGAAAGAGAGCTTCTCACAACGAGAAGATGGCATTGGAAGAAGGGCTTTCTCAGGATGAGAAAGAGTTCCGGAAAACTTTCCTTGCTATGTCGGAGATGGTGAAAGTTTTGTACGAGGATTACTTGGAACGAAAGAGACTAGTTTTGGGTGA
>SNQJ01S0185506.1:0-18721 GCA_010110895.2 Picea sitchensis | reverse complement strand
AAGTTGGAAGTCCCGAAGTATGGTTAAGAAGCCCCTAGATGGTTGCAACAAGAACTTACAAGTTATCCCTAAAATTAATTAAAGGAGAAAAGTGGTTGCAACAACAAGTTACAAGTCGGCCCTAAAGTTAAGTAAAGGAGTTGGTTTGGAAAGTATAAATACACATCATGAAGCCTCTCATTTGGATATACACAAGTTCATTGGATATCTATCAAGTGAGAAAGTGATCTGTTGGAGAATCTAAGGTAGTGAGTTTGAGGTAGCTAAGGTATGAGAAATTGAAGTCTTAGAGTTGTAGAGGAGAATGAAGGGTTTCTGAGAAACCTTAATTTAACTGGCCCCATGGGTCAGGCTTAGGGCATCCCATGAGGCACCCCCGGGGGTTGACTGAGTATCATCATGTCAGGCCCGGAGAGATGATTGTGTTTGTCCAACGAGGTCGAGGGAAAATAAAATGAAGATTCTATCTTGTATTTGTTGAATGTGATATGCACCAGGTGTTGACGATTAAAATTGTCAATGAAGTTTTGCCCGCAAAGTATTGCTAAAGCCTATTATTACAAAAAAATAAATAATACTAGTAGGTGGGACCCCCTTGAACTATTGAAGATCAGATCTGTTCACTTTTGATGTTGTGATGATATGCAACATGAATTACATGGTTGATGAGATATTGTTGTTATTCGTTATGATTTGAGATTATGAGGTGTTGATTCCTGATGTTACTACAACCTATGCTATTATGTTCTTATCGCACCTACACAACAATCATGTTAGTGAAATTGCATGAAGGACAGTTTTGAGAGAAGAAAAAAATACTATAACAAATGGGATCTAATTCGGCAATTTTACTATACTACATGCAAACAATTGGAAAGAAATAAAAAAATTGCAAGGGGGAAGAGTTTAAAGCTATCTTATTCACTATACTACATGCATGAAAGAATTAACAACTATGGTTAAAGCCTAGCTAACAAGCAAGTGGTTATGCAATTGTTATTTGGTTATGGTTAAAACACATATGATACGTAATGTTGGTGGCGCATTTGGAAAGGTGATAATGTTGTTGGTTATGCGAATGGTTGAATTATAAGAGACTTGAATTATGTTATGGCATAAGTCGTGCTATTGGTTTTTAATGTGGTGGGGGTTTTGATACATTTTTTGATTAATGGTTAATGTGTTGGCATGTACTGATGAATTAATGCATTGTGGGTGGAGGCGACATGCATTTACTGCACGTCACCTTTACTCCTTTGTTATCCACCATCCTAGTCAAGCTATTGTTCGATCTTGCTACTTTTGTTATACTCTAGATTTTTAGCAGGGAAGAACCACTCGACCAACTCCCGTTTTAAGGAATTCGATTACAGGTATGTTCTTTTCTTTGGCCATTCATGACTCTGCTCTGGTTAGGAAATGATACTGGCTTAGGTGTATTGGTTTGTGATTTCCTAAGTGTTGCAACTATGCGAAATTGTGTCCTTGAATTTTGGTTCTTCCTGCAATAATATTGAATTTGTATAAGTTATGGATCACCCTGGGTGGTAGCTCTCTATTATTATTGTTAGTTTAAGTGGAGGGTTTTTGTTTGGTCTTGAGTGTAAATCTATCTTCATGCATTTTTACTAAATATAGTCTTTGTATTTTTGGGTTTAATGGTTAAGGGCATCCCACATCACTATGTTTTCTTCACTTCAACATTGGTTTGTTTTACGACTAAGGGTAACAAAATGGGTTTTTACTCATCCCTGTCTTTACCTCATTGTTGTGATTGTTTGACTGAAGAGCACAAGGGTTATACCCTGCATGCATTAAGTAACCATTTTTGGGCCAAACTAGAGCCTTACCTTTCAGTTATGGCTCCCCTGTCGTGGATTGGTACCTGTCCATGAATGAGTTGTGGTCCTTCCTGTGTATGCACCATGCCCTCGAAGTTTCCACCATTACAAGGAATGGCTCTGCTCTCCCTGTGTTGGCTACGGGACAAACCTTAGCTTCCAGTCTAAATATTGGTAGAGAAGACTAGCCTAGCCTGTTGGTTTTACGACTTGGTTATGGTTGATTGGTGGTATAATTGTCGACTTTTGAGCATAGGCTCGCCCAGTTGGTCATGTGAAAGTCGAGTTAGTTGGTCTACAATCACTGGCTCTATTATAACAATGGTAAACCAAACATTACCAATTACACTTTCAAAGTATACAATCACCTTCCTTATGTAATAACTCAGTATTGTTTAAAGAAGAAGGCCTCTGCCCCGATTCAAATCAATGTGTGGATAGGCGTTGTTGTCAAATCTGGTTACGTATATTGATTTTACGACAATGGAAAATTTGTTTGGTTGATACATAGTCACTGGTATTGGCACTAATGAATATTTGGATGATAGCTGACATTGGTTACAAATGCTTGATGTTTCTCATGCATGTCGCATTGTGTGTATGGTGTTTTGAAAAATGAAATGATGGGCGTGGTAACTATGGTTTTATTTGGGGTCGAATGACTATTGGCCTAGATGATTGTAGAGAGTATATCCATTGCACCCTTATGCTTGTTTTATTATATAAGCATGAGTTTGCACAACATATTTGATCACGGTGTGACTAAATCAAATAAATTTTATATAAAATCGATGGCTTAGCACGAGATGCTGAGTTATTACCATGATTGTGTGTTTGTTTTTGTTAAATTGGAATTGTTGCATCATGGGGTTTTGTTGCCTGCGCACTGTGTATAACATAGAGGGCTTGAGTTCTCACAGTCAAAGATACTCACAGAGTTTTAAACATGTTTATTTATTGCAATCGATCCCTTGCTAAAGAAGACATGCTATTGATGGAAGTCGTCTTGGATGGGTGGCCTAGCTTTTAAGTCACATTGAATTGTTTTTTTTTACAGTGGCAAAACTACATTACCTGGGCATAGCTTGTGTCTAAATGGTGGTTGTTGGTTGTATGATTAATTGTCATTTCGGGCATGGAAATTCAGTCTTGATTATTTTGGTTAATGCCTATACATGTTTAACAAGTATCATTGCATTTAAATGATATCCCCGATTGCAGTGATAGTGACTTCATTGTTAATTTGAATCACGACTTTTGAAGCATTATTATGGATTGAAGAAATGCATGGGCAGTGGTTGATTTTGATAGTTTGCAGATTATAAATGGGTATTGTTCGTAATTGTTTTATAAAATGTAAGTATGTGAATGAAGGGAATAAAATCTCTTACAAATTGTGTCGAATACATACTGTCTTGTGATGGCACTGTGGTGGATATTTGATTATGAATAGTGATCTAGTTAAATGCACATAAATTAATATTTGGTCAAATGATTGATGGTTGTTGCATCTCCTTTCGCAGAATGTGTTATGGATCACTGAATTAATTTCATGAACAATAATCATTCTTCTTCCCTTCCATTATTTCACTTTCCGCTAATTACAAACCCCATCACCTCCCATATTCATTTTTTCACTACCTGTTCTAAGATCGATTATAGTCAAGATAATTTTTGTGTTAAAGAAGATGAAGGTGGCAATGTCTTGTGTGGATTGTAGTGAGGTTTAATTGGTTTGATTTAAAATTGATTGTTGTTTTCATTGAGTATTGACCATGTCTTTTCCCAATCATTGTATCATATTTTCGTTCAATACAACCCCCTCACATATCCCATAACCCTTTTTCACCCCCTTCTCATTGATTAATGGTGAAACAATTTGTATGGATTGGATTGCACGAGTCTGATACATTGTTGAGCCAAATCTATTTCATATTTTTAAAGAGTTGTCATGTATGGTTATTTAAAAGACTATTTGTTAATTGATCGTGCATGCAGGATGAGCTTTTTCAGTCAAGGTAGCCATGGCTGAGGAAATAGAGGTAGAGGTAATTATAACCGAGGCCCAATAAGGCCTAGGTTCTCCATACATTTTGATGCTGATTCACAAGATCTTGGACAATTGTTTCATGTTGGATTCTTCAATTGTATTGGGCAGGGAATAGTCCAACCTAGGCCTGAAAGGCCTCCTTTCCAAGCCCCAAAAGCACTTGACATCCCTGTACCTCATCATGTCTCATTACAACACGAGGTCCTTGAAAATGATGGATGGCAGGAGATTGTCAAACCAACAGTCTCCCAACATCATAATTGTCCCAACTTGTCTTTGCCTCCTCCTTCGTCGGTTAACCCCATTGCCCAATCTGCCCCTGATCACTCACCAGTGAAATCCTCCCATGCTAGCAAGACATTGAAAACTGATGCCCACCATGTGCTTGATAAAGTAAAAGACACTACTTCCCCCTCCTCACCCTCCAATGGCTCTAACAAGTCCGTGTCTTCCTGGATACATTTGAGGGATGACTGTTCCCACGTGATCAGTGAAATTAGGCCTAAAGGCTCTGCACAGCCAAAGGAAAATTTAGGAAAATCAAGAGGTGACAACAACAATCAAAAAATGGTTGCATCATAGACTGGGAAATATGGTTTTTGATTTTATTATATCTATTATTTTATGACAGTTAACTTCAGGGATCTTTGGAAATCATGTTTATTTTGGATATATGAGTATTATTTTTGAAATAATTTCAGATTTCATGAGTTTAAATTGCCCAAAAGTGAATATGTTGATGGGAGGCACAAGGAGGTGTGTTTTTATTAACTAATGGTTATGTTATGATTTTTATGATTGTTTTGAACTAAAGGGAGTCACAAGGGGTCCCACCTACTAGTTATTATTTATTTATGACTCTTATTATAATTATTACTCTTCCCCCTAACTAAAGTTAGTTGAATCTTTTAATTAACTTAACTAATGAATTGGTTCAACTTCTTCAACCAATTCTAATTTGTTAAAAGCAACAGGAAAGGGAGGAACACGAGGAGGGATAGAAGCAGAAGAATGCTAAGGTTTTCTCTTTGAGTTTATGTTGATATAGTTAGTTTTCATTCATTCATATATTCATTAAAACCTAATTCTCTTTTATGATAGTGTGGTCTTATTGTAGACAACAATATTCAGGAATGAATCAAATCATTCAGACACTTGTTTTTCAGAGGTGTTGATCTATCTTTGATAGTCTGTGTAGACTTGTCTGTTTGTGAATTAATTTCCATGACTGATAAAGGCTATTGTGTAGATTCAAGTGGACAACAATCCGTGGAAAGCCGATTCATATTTTAGAGTTCATTTTTGGTTTTCTGTCGGAGGTCCTTTTGTATGTTCCATCAGGGATGTCTAAGTTTGACTTTGGTCCAAGATTTTTGTATGAGATTTTGTAAAGAAAATGACTCTTTGGTGAATTGGAATGAAATAAAGGATTTCTTTATGTCTCATTTGTCTTGATTATCATCTTGGTGTCTTTTCTTTTGTTCTTACATTTATTTCAGCAACTGTTGTATTCAGAAAATTACATAAGAAGTGAATTTCCAGCAAGATTTTTTGTTGATAAAAGACTAACCTAAGCAATCGTAATTAATACTTGTGAGTTAGGATGTTATTTTTGTTGGCTATAAATATAGGGTGATATTCCCATCTACTTTGATTTAGCCAAGTAAATTCTGAAAATGTTTGAGTAAGATCAATTCATATCTTTTCCTCAACATTTATTTGGCGACCATACTGGGGAGATCTTCGATATCTCTCCGGTTAACTTTTATATTCGATTTTCATCGATACATCTTTCTTTTCTAAATTTGATTCTTTGACTGTTTTTCTATTGATGACTATTCCTGTTGCAACACATCCCAATATTGATCCCGGTCTTCAAGACCAGACCATCATTTCTTTGAACCTGTTTACCACCATTCTAGACACTGCCAATACCCGTGTCGAACTTAACCATTCTTGGGCAACAATTGAACGAGATATTAGTGCTCAAGAAATGTTGGAGGCTAGATGTAGACAGCCTAGAAATCAACAATAAACTTTTGTTTCTTAGAGCCTTGGACTTTCTTTCATGTCCTTAGACTCTCGTGCTTCTAGAAGAAGAAGAGGCTTGTCACCCAAAATCAATCCTATTGTTGAAATAGGAAGAAGAAATGTTGTGTTATCTACCCAACAAAGTGATGTAAGGAGAAATTTATTTGATTCATCCAACTCATCTTTATTTACCTCATCTATCCTCCACAAGATGGAATCTAGTGGTGGCTCTGATGGCACTGGAAGTGTGCCATTTTCCCAATCTTCATCGTCATTGGTGATTGGTAGTTTGTACAACCACCATATCTCGGTCCAATATACTACAAACCCCACCAAAGTCATTAAGAAGTATGGGATTTTCCAGTGCGAAGAAGATGCCACAACCACACCATGGCATGTGTCCTCTCCTCTTAACCTAGCACCTTCTACTCGCCCACTTCCCGAGTTTAAAGAGAATTTGCCTAAGTTTTCAGGAAATAACATTTCCAGTACTAACGAACACCTAGTGGCATTTTCTAATGCTTGTCATAACATAGGGGCCAATGACAATGATACTTGCATGCACTTGTTCGTCAATTCCTTGGAAGGAAAGGCTACGACCGACTTCTTTGACCTTCCTCCTAAGATCTTGTCTACTTGGGAGGAGTTAACCTATTGGTTCCGATCCAATTATGGGAAATCCAAAATCCCTACTGAGAAGTTAAGGGAATACAATAATGTCACTTATAAAGTTGGTGATACCATCAAGTCTTTCAAATTTCATTTCACCAAGTTGTACAATCAGATCCCCAAACTTATCCACCCTCAAAACCAAGCCAATTTCATGCATTACTACAATGCATTTCCTTCTCCCTACCATCATAGGCTTAAGGAAAAATCCATTGATAATCTCGGTTCCGCTCTGCATACTTTCTCAGAGTATGAAGAATAAATTGAAAGAACTGGTCTTCCCTAGGGAGAATCAGTTAGATAGACAAACATGTCCACTCTCTTACATCTAGTACAAGATATGAAAAATCATATGATAGCATTTGAGCAGAAGGGTGTTGTCTCCCCTCTCACCCCTGAAGCTTCATCCTCTTCTGCATCCCCCTTTAGAAATCATGTTGAAAACAATTTTCAGCCTAAATCTATCCTACCTCGGAGTTGGTGTAAATTTTGTGAAGAACACCATGAAGAAACCACGTGTGAGGTAAAGAAGAGTGCCATAGACAAGATCTTTGGTAAAATACCAGAGTCTAATATTTTTGTCCTAGACTTTGCAGAGCCAGAGGATGTCATGATCATCAACACTAGGAACAAAACCTATGCTCCCAAGGGTAACATTGATCCTCCTCACAGTTCTTCTAACTCGAGCTCATCTTCAACCACTGCTATGCCCCAGGTTCCTAAAATTCCTGAGAGTCAAAGAATCACTCCCCCTCCTCTCTATTCTAAATACAATATATTGAATCAATTGGAAAACATCAAAGAAAATGCAACCCTCCTAGACATGGTTTCCATCCTTGAACAAAAGATGCATATGAAACAATTCATGGAAGGAAAAGCTTCCGTTGTAGCCAATCTTTCCGAAGAGGTAGAGGAAGAGGATTATTTTGTAAATAAAGTATGTGTACATAACTTTAGATACCCTGTAAAAAAAAACCTTTTTATATTTCGATAAAGATCATGGATAAGATTGTCCATTGTTGCCTCATTGATGGTGGTTCAGGCCCAGAAGAGATAGGCTTGTCATGTACAAACGAAAATGCCAGAAGCATGCTCTCCTATAATAGTCTACAAAAAACAACCATAGGTGAGATTAAACATGTAACCTTGGTTTTATGCACTTGTCCTGAGATAAGGACAACTCTCAACATTCGGGTGATTGATATGCCTGTGAGAAATTATTAAATTATCTTGGGGAGATATTGGCAAGCCCTAACAGGTGGATACCTCTCACTCGACGAGACACATTTATCCATTCCTCGGAATGGTAAGAATATTATAGTCCTTAGAGAAGGAAGAATTTCACCCTACATAGAGAGTGTTCTGTAATATAACGTAAACTATATCAAAGAAGACATAGGAGTGTATTCCATATTTTCTGAAGAGTATAATATTACTATGGAAGGAATTGATTCAGATGATGAATTATGGCATATGAACTTTGATGGTTCATACTCTGACGAAGGTAATGGGGTTGGTATTATCTTGGTTTCCCCTGTAGGAAAACTTCATAATATGTCATACAAGTTGGAGTTTTCTTATTCATACAATGCCGCTGAATTTGAATCTTTGTTGTTAGGCATTGAGAAATCCCTTAATCTTGGTTGTGGTCACCTTTCAGTTTTCAGAAATTTTGAGCTTGTTGTGAACCTGATACATAAGACATGCTCTCCTAGCAACAAGCTGATGGAACAATACTCCCAAACTGTTTGGGCACTTGTATTGAACCTTCTATCTTTCAACATCACTCATTTTAAGAAGGAGTTGAACTCAATAGATGATCAGTTAGTTGTCTTTGCAACCTCTCCTACTCAGAAAATCTTGCCTCGTAGGCTTGATTGTGCTTTTCGATCTTTATATCGTCCATACATTTCTGAAAATGAAGGATCTTGGAAGGCCATCCCCAATGATGAGAGAATTTGTGATGTCATTCAAAATGAATCTCTTGAGCTTGAGGAGATTATATCTATAGAAAATAAAAAGATTCCTAAGGGCTTGAATCCTCTTGAGAGTTTGTTTTCTTTGAGTTTTGTAGGCAATAAAGAAAAACAAAATGAAGAGGAGTTATGGAAGAAGGTGATTGAAACCATCCTCCTGAACATTAGGACATTTGAACCTTCAACCAATGTTAAAATAAATGTCCAATGTTCTGGTAAAGAAGTGATGAGGTCCCCCAGACTATTCGGTGAATCCCAAAAGGTTTTTGCTTGGTCTTATGAGGATCTTCTCGTGGTTTTGATCCTAATCTTGTTCAACATATTATGAAACTAGCTAGGAAAAAACAAGAATTTGTTAACTCTGCACTGGAAGCACCCTTTCGAAGGGATTTGAGATATTTCTTAAGGGTTGGAATGTCTTTTTGAACCCACCTTGAATGGGTCTCAATTTGGAAATTGGCCTCGGGGACCACTAATAATATCATAACTTATATTAGTCTTCGAACTTTCAGGCAAGCGATTATGAGAAATCCCTTTCCCTCTCTCAATATTGAAATGTTTTTGCAACAAGTTGTAGAATCACAGTTAAGACCCTTACTTGATACTCTGTTTGGTTACAAGAGAATCAAAGTAAAAGGGGAAAATTTTCACAAAACCACTTTCATTACTATTTGTGATACCATGTCTTACAAATGCCGGATTTTTAGCTTACTTGATACAAGTACTACTTTTAAAAAAAATATGCACATGACTCTCGATGAATTGGTCAATCTCCATCTCTATCTTGGTGAGCTAATTGTGCATGTCAAGGGAATGATGATCACATCATATTTCCAGGTGATCGGTCCTTTCCAAATTGATTTTGTCTTGGATACTAGTTCTTATATCTCAAAATATTTACAGGAGCAATTGTTTCCCTATAGCACTAACAACCCTCGCTTGAAATATTGCGAGGAACCAACATGAAAAGTTCTAATGCTCTCTGGATTTTGCTGTATACTAGTAGCCTAGCTATGCTTTCAATTTTTGTGCTTCTTTTGTATGCTTACAATACCTTGATTTCTGCCTTGTAAGTTAAGCTTTATTTCCTTGTTGTTTTTCAAATTGAGTCTTTTATTGCTGCTGTGTTAATTTATGCATTATTACTTCTGTTGCGATTTTTGTCTTTATCATCTTTTAGTGTTTGTTCAAGATACAATGTTGGATCAATTATGCCATAGTGACACTCCTACAAAGCATTGTTAATCGATAACAATCAATCTTACATAGCTGTTATGATGTCTCCTTTGAAGGGCCCTTGAAATTGTTACATATTTCCACTGTTGTCTTACAAGGAATTTGTTACTTCCCGCTTCTTCTTGCCATTTCTTCATCCATTGAGATCTTAAGAGAAAGTCTATAAGTTTTCCTCCTTGAAAGATAAGAGCATATTCCAGTTAAATGATTATGCATACAGTGGTAAAAACCCCTTATACTTAACACTTTTCATCAATTATTCCCAAATTCCTGATCATCTTTCCATTAAATCCGCTCACTTCCCCCTGTTGCATAATTATTCTGGTTTCTTCTAAGATTATTGTTCTTGGTCTGTGAAACCATGAGTTCTGAGTTCTAAATCTATTGGAAACATTTTTTCCTATGGAGTTGCCAGTTTGTTGATGATTAAAATTGTCAACAAAGTTTTTCTCGCAAAGTGTTACTAAAGCCTATTATTATAAAAAACTAAATAATACTAGTAGGTGGGACCCCCTTGAACTATTGAAGATCGGATCTGTTCACTTTTGATGTTGTGATGATATGAAACATGAATTACATGGTTGATGAGATAATGTTGTTATTTGTTATGATTTGAGATTATGAGGTGTTGATTCCTGATGTTACTACAACCTATGCTAATATGTTCTTATTGCACCTACACAACAAGCATGTTAGTGAAATTGCATGAAGGACAATTTTGAGAGAAGCAAAAAATACTATAACAAATGTGATCTAATTCGACAATTTTACTATACTACATGAAAACAATTGGAAAGAAATAAAAAAATTGCAAGGGGGAAGAGTTTAAATCTATCCTATTCACTATACTACATGCATGAAAGAATTAACAATTATGGTTAAAGCCTAGCTAACAAGTAAGTGGTTATGCAGTTGTGATTCGGTTATGGTTAGAACGCATATGATATGGAATGTTGGTGGTTCATTTGGCAACGTGATAATGTTGTTGGTTATGAGAATGGTTGAATTATATGGGACTTGAATTATGTTATGGCATAAGTTGTGCTATTGGTTTTTAATGTGGTGGGGGTTTTGATACATGTTTTGATTAATGGTTAATGTGTTGGGATGTACTGATGAATTGATTCATTGTGGGTGGAGGCGACGTGCATTTACTACATGTCACCTTTACTCCTTTTTTAGACACCACCCTATTCGGGCTATTGTTCGATCTTGCTGTTGTGGTTATGCTCCATATTTTTAGCAAGGAGGAACCGCTCGACCAACTCTAGTTTTAAGGAATTTGATTACAGGTATGTTCTTTTTTTTGGCCATTCATGACTTTTCTATGGTTATGAAAATATACTCGCTTAGGTGTATTAGTTTTTTCTTTCCTAAGTGTTGCAACTGTGCATAATTGTGTCCTTGAGTTGTGGTTCTTCCTACAATATTATTGAATTCGTATAAGTTATGGATCACCCTACATGGTAGCCCTCTGTTATTCTTGTTGGTTTAAGTGGAGGGTTTTTGTTTGGTCTTGAGTGGAAAGTTATATTCGCGCATTGTTACTAACTTCATTCTTTGGATTTTTGGGTTTAATGGTTAAGGGCATCTCGCATCACTGTGTTTTCTTCACTTCGACATTGGTTGGTTTTATGACTAAGGGTCACGAAGTGGGTTTTTACTCAGCCCTGTCTTCACCTCCGTGCTATGATTGTTTGATCGAAGAGCACAAGGGTTATACCCTGTGTGTGTTAAGTAACCATTGTTGGGCCGAACCAGAACCTTACCTTTTGGTTATGGCTCCCCTGTCGTGGATTGGTACTCGTCCATGAATGAGTTGTGGTCCTTCCTATGAATGCACCGTGCCCTCGGAGTTTCCACCATTACAAGGAATGACTCTACTCTCCCTGTGTTGGCTACTAGACAAACCTTAGTCTCCAGTCTAAATATTGGTAGAGAAGACCAGCCTAGCCGGTTGGTTTTATGACTTGGTTATGGTTGATTAGTGGTATAATTGTCGACTTTTGAGCACAGGCTCGCCCAGTTGGTCATGTGAAAGTCGGGTTAGTTGGTCTACAATCACTGTCTCTGTTATAACAATGGTAAACCAAACATTACCGATTACACTTTCAAAGTATACAGTCACCCTCCTTATGTAATAAATTAGTATTGTTTAAAGAAGAAGGCCTCTGCCTTGGTTCGAATCAATGCGTGGGTACGCGTTGTTGTCACATCTTGTTAGGTAAATTGATTTTATGACAGTGGAAAATTTGTTTGGTTGATACACAGTCACTGGTATTGGCACTAATGAATATTTGGATGATAGATGGAATTGGTTACAAATGCTTGATGTTGCTCAGACATGTCGCGTTGTGTGTATGGTGTTTTGTAAAATGAAATGATGGGCGTGGTAACTATGGTTTTCTTTAGGGCTGAATGACTATTGGACTAGATGACTGTAGAGAGTATATCCACTGCACCCTTATTCTTGTTTGATTGTATAAGCCTGAGTTTGCAAAACATATTCGATCACGGTGTGACTAAATCGAAGAAATGTTGTATTAAATAGATGGCTCAACATGAGATGTTGAGTTATTACCGTGACTGTGTGTTTGTTTTTGTTAAAGTGGAATTGTTGCATCATAGGGTTTTGTTGGTTGTGCACTGTGTATAACATAGAGGGATTCAATTCTCACAATTAGAGATACTCACAGAGTTTTAAACATGTTTATTTATTGCAATCAATCACTTGTTAAAGTAGGCATGTTATCGATGACAGTTGTTTTGGATGGGTGGCCCAGATTTTAAGTCACATTGATTTTTGTTTTTTTTACAGTGGCAGAACTACATTGCCTGGGCAAATTACCCTGTGCATAGCTTGTGTCTAAATGGTGGTTGCTGTTTGTATGATTAATTATCATTTCAGGCATGGCAATTTGGTCTTGATTATTTTGGTTACTGCCTATACATGTTTAACGGATATCATTGCATTTAAATGATAGGCCCGATTGCAGTGATAGTGACTTCATTGTTAATTTGAAACATGACTTTTGAAGCATTATTGTGGATTGAAGAAATGCATGGGCAGTGGTTGATTTTGATAGTTTGNTGTGTGTTTGTTTTTGTTAAAGTGGAATTGTTGCATCATAGGGTTTTGTTGGTTGTGCACTGTGTATAACATAGAGGGATTCAATTCTCACAATTAGAGATACTCACAGAGTTTTAAACATGTTTATTTATTGCAATCAATCACTTGTTAAAGTAGGCATGTTATCGATGACAGTTGTTTTGGATGGGTGGCCCAGATTTTAAGTCACATTGATTTTTGTTTTTTTTACAGTGGCAGAACTACATTGCCTGGGCAAATTACCCTGTGCATAGCTTGTGTCTAAATGGTGGTTGCTGTTTGTATGATTAATTATCATTTCAGGCATGGCAATTTGGTCTTGATTATTTTGGTTACTGCCTATACATGTTTAACGGATATCATTGCATTTAAATGATAGGCCCGATTGCAGTGATAGTGACTTCATTGTTAATTTGAAACATGACTTTTGAAGCATTATTGTGGATTGAAGAAATGCATGGGCAGTGGTTGATTTTGATAGTTTGTAGATTGGAAATGGGTGTTGTTTGTAAATTGTTATAAAATTTAAGTATGTGAATGAAGGGAACATAATCTCTTACAAATTGTGTCGAATGCATACTATCTTGTGATGGCACTGTGTTGGATATTTGATTATGAATAGTGAA
Organism: Picea sitchensis; assembly: GCA_010110895.2. Lineage (NCBI taxonomy): Eukaryota > Viridiplantae > Streptophyta > Pinopsida > Pinales > Pinaceae > Picea > Picea sitchensis. The sequence continues at coordinate 5,183 of SNQJ01S0185506.1, read as the reverse complement.
CTAGTTAAATACACATAAATTATTATTTGGTCAAATGATTGATGGTTGATGCATCTCCTTTCGCAGAATGTGTTATGGATCACTGAAATAATTTCATGAACAATAATCATTCTTCTTCCCTTCCATTATTTCACTTTCCGCTAATTACAAACCCCATCACATCCCATATTCATTTTTTCACTCCCTGTTCTAAGATTTATTACAGTCAAAATAATTTATGTGTTAAATAAGATGAAGGTGGCAGTGTCTTGTGTGGATTGCAGTGAGGTTTTATTCGTTTTCTTTACAGTTGATTGTTGTTGTTATTGAGTAGTGACCATGTCTTTTCCCCCTCATTATATCATATTTTTTCTCAATACAACCCCCTCACATATCCCAGAACCCTTTTTCACCCCCTGTTCATTGATTAACAGTGAAACAATTTGTATGGATTGGATTGCATGATTCTGATACATTGATGAGCCAAATCTATTTCATATTTTTAAAGATTTGTCATGTATGGTTAATTAAAAGACTATTTTCTAATTGATCACGCATGCATGATGAGTTTTTTCAGTTGAGGTAGCCATGGCCGAGGAAACAGAGGTAGAGGCAATTGGAACTGAGGGCCAAGAAGGCCTAGGTTCTCCATACATTTTGATGTTGTTTCACAAGAGCTTGGCCAATTGTTTCATGTCGGATTCTTCAATTGGATTGGGTAGGGAATAGTCCAATCTAGGCCTGAAAGGCCTCCTTTCCAAGCCCCGCAAGCACCTGGTATCCATGTACCCCCTCATGTCTCATTGCAAACCAAGGTCCCTGAAAATGATGTACGGCAAGAGATTGTCCACCCGACAGTCTCCCAACATGGTGGCTGGACCAACTTGTCTTTGCCTCATCCTCCATCGGTTAACCCAATTTCCCAAGCTGCCCCTGATCACTCACCAGTGCAGTCTTCCCATGCTAGAAAGAGATTGAAAAATGAGGCCCACCATTCCCTTGATAAAGGAAAAGCCATTCCTACCCCATCCTCACCCTCCAATGGCTCTGACAAGTCCGTGTCTTCCTGGATGCATTTGAGGGATGATTGTTCCCACGTAATCAATGAAATTAGGCCTAAAGGCTCTGCAAAGCCAAAGGCAAATTCAAGAAAATCAAGAGGTGACAGTAGCAATCAAGGAAGGATTGCATCATAGACTGAGAAATATGGTTTTTGAGTTTAGTATATCTATTGTTTTATGACAGTTGACATCAGGGATCTTTGGACAACATGTTTATTTTGGATATATGAGTATTATTTTTTAAATAATTTCAAATTACATAAGTTTAAATTGCCCAAAAGTGAATATGTTGATGGGAGGCACAAGGAGGTGTGTTTTTCTTAACTAATGGTTATGATATTATTGTTATGATTGTTATGAACTAAAGGGAGTCACGAGGGGTCCCACCTACTAGTTATTATTTATTTATGACCCTTATTTTAATTATTAATCTTCCCCCTAACTAAAGTTAGTTGAGTCTTTTAATTAACTTAACTAATGAATTGGTTCAACTTCTTCAACCAATTCTAATTTGTTAAAAGAAAAAGGAAAGGGAGGAACAAGAGGAGGGATAGAAGCAGAAGCATTCTAAGGTTTTCTCTGAGTTTATGTTGAGATAGTTCAGTTTTCATTCATTCATATATTCATTATAGCCTAATTTGATTTTATGATAGCAGGGTCTTATTATAGACAACAATATTCAGGGATGAATCAAATCATTCAGACACTTGTTTTTTAGAGGTGTTTATCTATCTTTGATAGTCTGTGTAGACTTATCTGTTTGTGAATTAATTTTCATGATTGATAAAGGCTATTGTGCATAGTCGAGTGGGAAACAATTTGTGGCAAGTTGATCCAGCTTTTAGAGTTTAGTTTTGGTTTTCTGTCGGAGGTCCTTTTGTATGTTCCATCGGGGATGTCTAAGTTTGACTTTGGTCCAAGATTTCTGTATGAGATTTTGTAAATAAAATGACTCTTTGGTGAATTGGAATGAAGTAAAGGATTTCTTTATGTCTCATATGTCTTGATTATCATCTTGGTGTCTTTGCTTTTGTTCTTACATTTATTTCAACAACTGTTATATTCAGAAAATTACATAAAAAGTGAATTTCCAGCAAGATTTTTTGTTGATAAAAGACTAGCCTAAGCACTCGTAATTAGTACTTTTGAGTTAGGATGTTATTTTTTTTGGCTATAAACATAGGGTGATATTCCCCTCTACTTTTATTTAGCCAAGTAAAGTCTATAAATATAGGGTGATATTCCCGTCTACTTTTATGGTACACAAAGTTTTGGAGAAGAAACCAAGAACAAAAGGAACATGTGAATGAAGAGAAGGTGAATGAAGTACACCCAAAAATCATACTCTCAGGATTTGCAGTAGTGAAAAATCATGATGAATATACAGGTAAAGATAAAGATGTTAATGATGACACCGCATCAAAGAGGATTCATCCATTATTCTAAGCCATCTTGCTTGGAGACTCCCAAAAATGTGAATATTGAAGAGGGGGAGTCTAAGAAACAACTATTGTAGATTAGAGAACTATATTTTAGGCAGTCTGAAGTGTCTGTTTTCATATTTTTTGGAAAACAGATTCATAGTGGTTTGATGGAAAAGGTGCAGAATGTTTTGTGATAGATTGGTTGTTTACTTCAAGGTACAGTTTAGAACACATCTCCATATAGGTACTAATAAGTCTACTGGCAGTTATGAATAATATAATTGACACACCTTGGTAAGAGATTCATGATTGTATGGAATATTTCAAGCATGTCTCTAGGCAAGGACATATTCAATACACATTGTTGCATTCATATAGAGTCAGATTTGCAGATTCATAAGAAAACCTAAAGAAACAGGAATATGCAGTGATCAGCTGCAGTAGAGTCAAATAAGTATTCAGAAGAGTAAAGTGATAGATGTGTTAATGGTGTGTGCAGTTGTGTAGCAGAATCATGGAAATTTGTTATCACATATGCACATAGATGATTTGGTAGGCCTAAAAAACTATACTTGCCATGAACTAGAGAAGATACATGATAGTGGATGAAAGAATGAGCTTAGAAGGAATTGAAAAACAGAAGGACTCATTGTAAGGCATATGACTCAGAAATAAAGCATATTGATAGGTTGAACCAGCTAGTCACATGAAGGAAAGTAGTGAAAGGCACAACAAGATAGAGAGAAATCATCAGGAAGAGTTATATTGTCAAGAGAATATTGTTGGTTGATTATTTCATTGATATCATTACAATGAAGATCAAAATCCTTGAAGACTTGAAGTCAAGTAATGAATTCAATATTAACATGAATGATTTTCATATACATCACTAGATTATAGTAACAAGAAGCACCAACAGACAAAAATCACTAGAAGAGAGGAAGAAAAGCATATACAGGAAGCCCCGCATGGATCTACATGGAATCTTACAAAAAATGACACGGGGAGAGAAATCGTAAGAGGTAGTTACCATTAATGTCAAAGGAAAAAAGAAAGAACAAAAGAAAAAGAGAGAGATCAAAGGAATGAAGACAAGGGAAGCACATGAAAACAAAGACAGATGGTTTAGAGAAGGTATACTATTAGGGGGAGTCACTCTTTTCTATTGATATAAAAAGGAAAGAGAAAAAAATATCAGAAGCATGAAGACATGGGGGGAAACCCCAAAGAGAGTTACTCTTTTCTATTGATGTCAAAGGGGGAGAAAAACGCGAGGAGAGAAAGATCGAGAGCATTGGTCACAGGTGGAGCATGAGTGTTGCCATCAATGCCAAAGGGGGAGATTATTGTAAATTTAGTTGTCATTGATGTCGAACCTAGATTTAAACTCTAGAAGAAGTCTAGAAGCATTGATTTCAACCATAAAAGAAGCATGTTAACACCAGAAGAAGACTCTAGAAGTGAAGGGTTTGTTTGAAGGAATAAGTGATGGGTGTATTTGGAGAAGTCTCCAAAGTGGCCCCCTTATGGCATATATTTAATCATGGCCATTATGGGAAGATGCTTTGAAGAAGTCTACAAGAAGCCCTGGAAAGATGGCTAAGTGGTTGAGAAGCCCCAAAGGTGTGGTCATGAATCCCAAATCTATTTGAGGAAAAAGAGGATGAAGAATATGGAACATGCATGAAAAACCCTTAAGATATGGATAGTCCTTATCATGTCATTTCCAACGGTAGGTGGTACACAATGTAGTTCCTCACGGTTAAGGAGATATGGCCTCTTGAAGTTGGAAGCCTCAAAGTATGGTTAAGAAGCCCCTAAACGGTTGCAACAAGAAGTTACAAGTCAGCCCCAAAATTACTAAAAGGAGAAAAGTGTTTGCAACAAGAACTTATAGGTCGAACCTAAAGTTAAGTAAAGGCGTTGGTTTGGAAAGTATAAATACACATCATGATGCCTCTCATTTGGATATACACAAGTTCATTGAATATCTATCAAGTGAGAAAGTTATCTATTGTTTAATCTGAGGTAGCAAACCTGAGGTAGCAAAGGAGTGCAAAAGTAAAGTTTGTGAGTCACAAAGGAGAGTGAATGGTTTCTTAGAAACCTTAATTTAACTGATGCCTATGGGTCAATCTTAGGGAGTCCTGCGAGGCACCCCCATGGGTTGACTGAGACTCATCACACAAGGCCATGCAAGATGATTGTGTTTGTCTAGTGAGGCTGAGGGAAAATTCAATGAAGATGATATCTTGTGTTTGCTAAAGATGGTATGCACTATATTGGCATGTGGTCTATGATGATATGCATCAGGTCATCTACATGATAAAAATGTATGGTTTCATATGGTTTGAGGTAGATTGTATCATAGATGGTTTGGCACATGCTTGAAGCATGTCTTGGAGGTATTTCGGATATGACTAGATACATATGTTGGTGATCTAATATCTAAAGTACTAGGTTGTTGCGGAATGTAACGTATGCTCTCTATGTGTTTTTGATGTTCATATCTTGGTGGTTATGGTACATGCTTAAGGCATGCTTTTGGCATATGTTTTAAGGAGTATCTTGGATGTTTGGGACATGGATGTGTATGTTTGAGGTACATGTCTTGGTGATGTTGGTACAAGTTGAAGCACATCTTGGTGTTGTTATGGCATATCTTTGGTATATGGTTTGGGGGATATATTTGTAATATTGATACATGGTTGAGACATAT
>SNQJ01S0185505.1:0-16798 GCA_010110895.2 Picea sitchensis | reverse complement strand
CATATCCCTTGCTATATTGTTCAAGAGTCAGACCTGCCTGTAACCCTAATTGTAATGTAAAGGGTACAGGTTGACCCTGCCTTAATGTGATTAGTAATAAGTGTAAAAGATAATTAATCTAGATAATATTAATTATATTATAATCTAGTGAGGTTGGCCCTATTATGCCAATAGACACTTATGTTGACAGGTTCAGGTTAGTATAAGTAAAGGTAAATTCCTCATTGAGGAAACATATCCTTCATGTGAGTTTGGAAATTTCAGCAAGTATACTTCTTTGGGAAAGGTGTGCACCTCTCTTGGGTGTTAGAGTTCTAGGGTTTAAGAACCCTCTTGTGTGCTAGGGTTTGTCTTGGTGATGAAGGTATTTATCTTGATAAATATAGCAAAGGATTTGGTTGGGTTTTCTTCCCTTGTTGAGAAGGGTTTCCCAGGATACTTCTTGTGTTCTTGTGCATGGCGATTCTTTTTGTGATCTTGGTTGCTGTAACATTTTTGTTTATGGTTAAGACAAATACAAATTGACATGAACTACATGCTTAACCTAGCTTATTGAAAAATCAACATACATGCCCTATTTTGTATTGGTCGGTTTGTAAATAACGTAGGAAGTGCAAGACCTGATATACTTGCTGACATCCTATCGAAGTTTTGACTAGTATAAATGTTTCTGCAACAATGCCACTATCTTTTCAATGCCAAAGTGTCTAGCCACCCGACTTTAGTGAGATTCCTATATCAACTTCAATCACTTGCTTGATGGAATGCAAAGATGGACCAGACAACACAACAACCCATCCTGAAGATGGAAATTAACGACAACTGAGTTTGCGCCCAACATTTGGTAGGTGGTGGCGAAATCAGGGTCTATCTCATAGATGTGGTTCCATTCATAGGTCTCATGGACACAAGAGTATAACACAGTGGTGAGTGTCGTGACTAGAGGTCGGCTGAGGAAATCAAAAACTTGGTTGGTACTTCATGTTTTATACTTGATGTTGAGGTGGAACTGCTGCAATTATGTGGACCACTTCTAATGGAGGTCATTCTGCAATTTTCCTTTTTTCTGCATGGAATGTAGTGGCTTATTATTAGTGTGGATGATTGTTTCCTTCCCAAGAATGTAATGTCTCCACCAGTGGTAGGCTTGCACGATGGAGTACATTTATTTATCATAAGTATGGTACTTACGAACAACATCTAATAGTGTCTCACTATGATATGCGGCAGGTTGGTCGTGTTGAGTGAGAACGACGCCCACAACATAGTCTGAAGCATATGTCTCGATCTCAAAGGGTTGCTACAAGTTTGGTAATGAAATTATTGGGGATGAGCATAAGAGTTGCTTCAAATCATTGAAAGTTTGTTGTTGGGATAGGCCCCACAAATTCTTTTCATTACCACCACCTCTGGTTACTTGGCCGAGGGCCCATGCGATATGAGAGAATCCGAACACAAACTTGTTATAGAAATTGGCAAGGCCCAAGACGCTCCAAAGCTCACTGAGTGTGGTTGGTGCTGGCCACTCATGAATGACATAGATATTGGTTGGATCCACATGGACACCATGTTGATCAAGGATTTGGCCTAGGTAATGGACCCTATCCATGCCGAAGGATCATTTTTCCAAGTTGGCATATAACTTGTGTTGCCGTAGGGTTTTCAAAACTTGTTGAATATGTTGCAAGTGTTCCGTCTAAGTCTTGATGTGGATGAGGATGTCATCCAGATACACCTCTACAAAAGTATTGGTGAAAGGTCACAGGATATCGTCCATCATCCTCATGAAAGTTGTTGGATAATTTGTCAAACCAAAGGGCATGACCAACCATTCGAAAAGACCTTCTTTTGACTTGACGGTGGTCTTCCATACATCTGTTTGTTCTATTGGGAGATGGTGGTAGCCAGAATTCAAATCAATATTACTAAAGTATTTAGCCCCCATGAGATGATGAAGGAGGTCATTGATTCAGGGAATCGTGCACCGTTTCTAGATTGTGATTTTATTCAGGGCCTGATAATCAATGCATAGTCGCCATGTCTCATATTTGTTATACACCAGTACAATTGGGCTCCTACAGGGTGATGAGCTAGGACAGTTGTCCCCTTTGTGGAGAAGTTCTTGGATATACCTCTTGATCTCCTCATTTTCTAATAGAGAGAAGTGGTAGACTGGCCCATTGGGTAGCGGTGTGCCGGGGGTTAGATCGATGAGATACTTGACCTATAAATGTAGAGGTACCCGGGTAGGAAAGGAGAGGATATATGAGTATTATTCCATGACCTTATCCACTTACTTATGTTGTGTGGAGAGATTGGATGTGGAGTCCTTGGATGTGGCTATGATATTTTGCTCACTCTGAGAGAGAATCACAAAGAAGACAAATTTTTTGGTCTAAGAGACGACCTTCTTGTGTTTCTTGGCAAAGATTAATGAAATAGCACTAGGTGGGACTGCCTCGAGTATCCTGTATAATTTATTGTTCAAAGTAATAATAACGCTATGATTCCTAGACTCATATACATCATGGAGTTTCCATAAATAAGGTTGGCCCAAAAGAACATTGCAAACTTTGAGAGAAGAAAAATCACACAATACCTCGTCTTTGAAGGGCTTGATGCCATACGTCATTTGACACTGTTGGTTGACATGGATATCGCTTCCTTGGCGGAGCCATCCAATGGTGTAGGGTTGCAGGTGCACCGTTTTCAACAAGGCTAGGTTCTTGATGAACTCTGTTGAGATGAGGTTCTTCTAGATACCTCTATCAATGATGAAGTGCACTGGGGTGACTTTTACCCACATCTGTGAATGGAAAAGGCATTGACCTTCTTCTCGATTGTCTAGTTCACTGAGATGGAGATTGGTGGTAGGAAGGGTGGAACTAGGTTCTACATCAATGATTTTCCTCCCTCTTTCTAGTTATTACTCAGATTAGAATCCCTCATTTGATTTATAGGATTTCACTTTAGGCACCAACGACTGCTTTGAGTGGAAATCAACAGTGTTATGTCAAGGGCTCTTATGGAAGTTACACCACTTTCTGGTATCTTTCTTTGTCTTTCATGTGTTCTTCTTTGCTTGCATCTTGGACTGGTTGTCCGGATGTTGTCCATAATTTATTTGTCCATTGTTCTGCGGGTTGGGGTTTCCCTTTCCTGGCTTTTGCTGCAAGGGGTTCCCAGGCCCAAATTACTGCATATTTTGTTTGAGCTTCTACTCGATTTTGATGACATATCGATAGGTCGCACCCAAGGACAATATGTCCATAAAATCCATTTTGGTATGGATGTATCTATGTAGAGCACCACAATACTTGAGCACTATATGTCACTTAGAATATTTGATACCCATCTTGGTGTGTAAGGTATGGAATATATTTGTGAACTCTGGCTTTACTTGGTGGTCCATTTTGTATATAAGTCATCATAACTTATGATAGGGTAGTATTGTTCCTTAATATCATCCCTGGAGGATTCCTAGGTGACTACAACTATAAATAATGAGGGTTCCTCTATTTCCTTTTTCTCATAGAAATTTTCCCACCAATCTTTAACATGGGGAACGACTTTGAGGAGTGGAAAAGTAATCTTTTCTCTATTCGAAAAGTTATGGACAGAAAAATACCCTTATAGTAGATTCAACCATTTGTCTACAAAATCTGCATCTATCTAACCTTCAAATATAGGAATATCAAAGTTGATTTGTACCTTGAAGGGGGCGGTGCCTCCGCTCGAAGAAGATGTGTCACCTGTCAGTAGTTGCTGAAGGATTTAGGCAAAACTATCCATCATCTCATTCCTCTATTGCATGAGGGCTTCCTCAAGAAACATTTTGAAAGGATCCCCTATCCCATCGTATTTCTTTTATCTTTCTATGAGAGGTCGCTTGGGCATGCGAGATATTTTGTCCTCAAGAGAAAAAATCTCGAGACCCAATTCTTTGTACCCTGACATCGTTGGGGACATGCATTAAGAACGACAAGGAGCAGATCGATCTGATACCACTGATCCAGATTTTATGAGAAGAAATAAATGAATATAGATTATTAAAATATTCTTAACATGGAATAACAAAGATATAGTAAACTTGGTTTTTATTCAATAAGGAAATAAGATGAAACTGTAAAATGTAGTGGAAAATACGCTTGCTGGAATGGTGGCAGCTTATCTCTAAGAAGAGATGTGACGACTGCACTCATTCACAAGAAGATTATTAAAATGAAGCTCTGAACACATTTTTTACAATAAGCATGAATTCCAAAACCCTAGGCATCCAAAAAACTAACCGTGGGAGATGAACTGCCAAAAGTCATGTGGGCCCTGTTGGGGTAAGCTAGTACATCAACTTCTTGGGGTTGTAACCTTTGCATACGATCTCCATTTTAGGTGCATGATAGCCCATTAGAAAGGTCTATTCGAGGAATACACATGTTTCCATCATATTCTAACTTCGTCCACAATTTGATTGTGGTGATCCCTGAAAACGTTGTTTAGGGCCTCAAAATGACCCTGGAAGTTGGGGACCCAAAAACTAGGAAAAAACTGCCAAAATGAGCCGGTTGGAATAGGTAGGAGGCTACCGACATCCATATGGATCATAGAGGCTATAGGATGTGTGTATAAGTTGTCTCATTGGAGGGAATCCTTCCTAATTGACTGTGTAGCATCCCATTGTCCCAACCTAGCCTAGGAATCCCTTTACCCGGGTGACCCACCACTAAGAGTGATGAGTAGCATGGTATATGGATGGGAGGTTCATGGAAGGTCTGCATGCAGTTGGTGGTATCCTACAAAAATATAAGTACCATTTCTATTTTCATTTACATGTTGTGTATTTGTACATATCTAATGTTTATAAGTAGTCCCTTTATATGTTGTATATGTAGGATTATTGTTATTTCCGCATTAATATTTGTATAGTAGAATGTAATTATATGTTAAGTTATATATGTATGATGTTACGCAAGAGTTATATGTGCCATACACCAATGGGTTTAAGGCTAGTGATGTTACAATCTGGTATCATATCTTAGTAAGAGTGTTTCTAGAGGTAGCACGACCTGACCTGGGAGGCTAAGGTCTGTTACAATCAACCTCTTCTATCTATGCCACTCTTGGATGTGATCCAATATATGGGTGGTTTTTTCTTGGCGAAGGACCGATAGAAGTTCTATGCCAACATCATAACAAACTGAAAATTGGAAGTGGTTGAGGAAAATTAAAACCATATGATTAAAATTCCCATAAGTTCCCCCTAGTAGTTCTATGTACCATTTCACTGCAACCCCTGTGAGGGTGAAATCATAATTAAGGGAATTGGAAGATCACCAAAGATGGAAAGTAGTGACTTGATCACCAGGATCCTCACCATTATTTTCCTCAAATTTTGGAATATCTGAAGTAAGCTTGGTGGGGACGGGGGTCCATGTTGGGTCATGACGCACTAGGTCATTCATTAATATTGAGAAGTATGGAAAATTAAGCGTAGTCAGAAAAGGGAGTCGAGATAGCGGCATCTGAACCCATTCTCCTAGGAAAGGTTGTTGCTAACGAATCACATCCCATCCAGGGTTTTGGTATGCACCATAGCCCTGTTCGGGATTGAAACCCCCCCCTCCAAACTGATTCATAAGGGTTATTTGGGCACCATTCCAGTAGGAATGTTATAATGAGGGTTATAAATATTGCCCCTAGTTGGAGTAGCTCCAAGTTGGGGGTTTCCTAAAGTATGAAACAGACCTCCCCCAGGTGGAAATCCGAAGGATAGAGGTGGATTTGTCATGCTAAACATGTTGGTCAGAATCAATATGGAGGGGGTAGGTGTAAAGGATAGAACATAAGCAACACCTTTCCCACTTGGTTGATTACTCCATCTAGGAACATTAAGATTAGGATTAGATCCAGAGTGAAAAGTAGGTTGGCCTCCAACCGTGGGATTCATTTTGGGAATGTTAGCTCCACCAAATGAGAGTGGAATATGAGGAGGATACATGCCCCTAAGTCCAATACTGGGATTCAAATTGGATGCTAGAATGGAGGATGAAAATTGTGATGTGAAATTCGACATATCATATGAGAAAGGGCTAGAGGCCATAGGGATGGGCTGAGTATTGTACCTAGGTGTACCAGAAATAGACCCAAAGGGGTTTGTCACTATAGGTTGAGTAGAAACCATAGGTTGGATAGGAGTGATGACTAGAACTTTCGGCACTACAACTGTAGTGGTCGAAGGCATTGAAGGAGTTCCATTAACTACGATAGGTATGGGAGTCGAAGAAATCCTAGTATATTTTTTACTCGACTCTGTACTCATACTTGTATGACCACAAGTCTGGTAGGTGGAGGTGTGTCTACCACGGTTGATAACTTTATTCCTTTTATAAGGCAAAGACTCAAGATGCAGTGGTAAATTCAACAAATGGTGAGACCTGCGAGGAAGTAGGTCTGGCTCCAAGATGACTCAAGAATCGAGATATAAAGACAAATCCTAAGGCCAACTAACAATCAAAGAGTACACCAAAATAAACAAAATGGCCAATACGCACACAAACAGGATAAAGTGGTTGAAAGGGGCCTCCCTCACTAAAGTAGGTATGCCTCGCCCAATAGGGGCCTGAGACTCCCTTCAAAAGATAGAAGGTATCAAAATCAGTTATAAGATCCCTTGTGGGCTTAACAACGTAGTCATTAAGATCCCCCCGGAGAGGTAATCCTCCATAAAGGATGTGTGTTGTCTAGGCCCTATCTGACTCAAGGTACCTGTAGAATAACCTCTGCAAGTAATCTATGTGGTTACCTATGTCAAGCAACTAAAGCCACCACAATATAACCAATGCGCAGGAGGATAGTCGTAAGTCAGGTCCACCATATGGGCAGGGTAACAAAGCTGAAATCTCGAATGCACTGCCTCTCATAGAGGTAAAGGTAATACAAATACCCCTATATACGAATAGATACCCATAAATCTCTATGATGTTAAAAAGGTATTAGAGGGATATCTCTGCAACCAACTTCATGCAACCTCATGCTTAACTTCGATGTGAGTGAAGCTTCCTGATGTCACCAATTATACAATGGATTTCACCACTCACATAGTCAGATATATATGTTGAGTTTAATAGCCTTGGAGAAGTTTACTCACAAAATCATATTCTAAGGCTCTAAATCTTAAGCTAGTTTGTGCACCCTGAAAAATAAATTTGTTTCTAATCAATTTTAAATTTATCAACATTACTTTTAGTGACTTTGTTTACTCAAAGATGTGGTCATGAAAATGATGATCTTATGACTGAACAATTAAAATAAATGAATATGAATATAATGCAAATTCCTAACTTCAATTCTCAACAAATGATAATCTTTCCAAAATGCAATTTTCAATTCAACTTTGCAATTTCAAATAAGATGCAATCTTTCCATACATGTATCAAGATCAATAATAAGAACTCAAACAATCAAATTCCATAATGAAACATCTCTCTCTCTCTCTCTCTCTCTCTCTCTCTCTCTCTCTCTCTCTCTCTATATATATATATATATATATATATATTTGTATTTTCAGTATAAAGAAATGAAAATGCAAGGACTGAACCACATCTTGATATATATACCCTACTATAAGAAAAAAGAGACAAACCAGGAAGGATATCAAGAAGAAAACAACCAACCCAAGATGCAAGGACAACCGATGAAAAATATGATGAGAAATAAAAAACCACCCAAAAATTCAACCAAAGAAAGGTTTCCTATCACTCTATAGGCACTCAACAGTTATGATAGAGACCTAAGAAGACTCAGAAACCATCAAAACTCACCCAACAAACACCAAACTCAACAATCAATCAAAAAAGGATGATGTACGTGATTGTCTAGGAAAAAACCATGTATGTACGTGCCCTATAGAATGATAGCTCGCGTATGTACACATCTTTCAAGGAAAAAAATGCGTATGTGTCTTAAAACACTTCCAGGTTAAGGATAACGCCAAGAAACTTAGATTCAAAATTAAAAGAGGTTGTCAAGCAATTATACAATAAGGAAACACAAGCTAGAATAGAGAAATCTAAGGATAAAAACACTCCAAACTCTCAAAAGAAGATTCTATCCCCAGTATGGTCACCAATTTTGTTACGATAAAAATCACTCTATGGCAAGGGGAAAACCACAACAGATGGAAATGACTGCAGAAATCAACTCTAATATCATGTATGTTATACAAGCAAACATGCTAACAAGACAATATAAAGATCCTACCACATTCAGACGTTCGTTGAAGTCCACCATTGAGAAATCGACTCAAATCTATATACATGCAACTTGTCCTCAACAACCAAGATATGAAATCATATAATGATAATATTTAAAGTTAGCACATATAATAACATAATCCATCAATATTAAAAAAAAATATTCCCATAGAATAAAAATTCAAATATTTGCAAGACATTAATTGGACGAGAAAAGAGTATTTCAATTAAATTATGATCAAAAGAAGTGTATGAATGAAAAATTTCAATGTCGGCACATCTCGGAACCGAAAAAATAAGTCCCTTCCAGTTGTGCCTCCACCACTTCAATCCTCCACCAAATGCAAGATCATATAAGAAATAAAAAGAGGTTCTCCATTAAATTGGGAAGATCTCAGGGGCTGAACAATGTGTTCATACTTTAAAGGACAAAGGGATGTAGACTCATTATGAAGTCAATAATTTCTCCAGAGTAAATTTGCTCTCAAAAGTTGAATTCTTCCCCTTCTCCACAGCTTGGATATGGCCCATTTATAGTCTTCAAATGGAATTCAAGGGCCGAGTTGGAATGTTTCGAGTATATGGAAGGTCAAGGATCATGGATCTCATGACGTAACATGAAAAACTGACACTATTTTTTAATTTTTGGCAAAAACAACCGATGTACGTTGGTTGTAATGGTGAAACCTGCTTATATGCATGTTGTATAGTTGTTAGGGTGCGTATATGTGGAAATATATTATTTTTAGCTCTGGGAATTGCAAAAAAGGACTTCAAGTTTGCATAGGGAAATGGAAAAGGACTTTTGAGCAAGTAGCATGGGTTGAGGAAAATCTTGCTATAACAGTAAGCCATCTCAAAATATTTGGATGTCTAGTATTTGTACACATTCCAAAAGAAAAGAGAACTAAGTTGGATCCTTTAGGAAAGAAGTTAATTTTTTTTTGGACATTGTGAGGTCTCTAAGTCCTTCAGAATTTACATACCAGGTTACCATCATATTTATATGAGAATATATATAACCTTTGATGAAGATGCATCACTCAAAATATTAAAGAAATGTTAGCTTGAAGAAGTTTATGAAGAAGAACTTGTAACTCCCAGAGTGGAAGAACCAGTGAGGGAAGTTATTGTTACCCCTGATGAGATTCTAGAAGATCATGATATGATAGAATCTAAAGAACCTCCCTATATGACGATATCTCATAAGATAAATCCATCTTGGGCGAGAGAACTTATTCAATATGCAGAGAAGTATGGTGCCCCAGAAGGAACCATGAGACAAAGAAATAAACCTAAGCCATTCTCCAACAATATGGCTTTGATGTGTGATCTCATAGAAAAGGAACCTACTTTCTTTGAATAAGTCTTTTAGAAGAAAGAATGGATGAATTCCATGAAAGAAGAATACCAGTCCATTATAAATAATTATGTATGGGAAGTAGTTCCCAAAAAAAATAATAAATATGTGGTATATTCTAAGTAGATATACAAGATAAAACATGCAACAGATGAAAGTATTGAAAAACATAAGGCAAGATTTGTGTCTCGTGGATTTTATCTTAAGGAAGGTATTGGCTATGAAGAAACATTCACTCTTGTATCCAGATACACTTCTATCAGAACAATCATAGCTCTTGCAACCAAAATGAAGTGGAAGTTACACCAGATGGATGTGAAAACAACCTTATTAAATGGTGTTATTGAAGAAGAAGTGTATATAGAAAAACCATCAGGTTTTGAAGTTGAATATAGAAATAATCGTGTCTACAGGTTGAAGAAATCTCTATATGGGTTGAAGCAAGCTCTTAGATATTGATATGGAAGAATTGATAGTTTCCTGAAGATCTTGGGCTTTACCAAGAGTAAAGTTGATTATAACCTTTACTTTAAGGTTATGAATGATGAGCCAATTATATTTTTACTATCTATAGATGACTTATTCTTAATAGGATAAGAAAATATCATCACAGATTCCAAGAAGACGCTCGTTGCAGAATTTGAGATGAAAAAGCTAGGGCCGATGCATTATTTCTTAGGTCTTGAAGTTTTGCAGAGCCTAGAGAAGATCTTCCTTAACCACGAGAAGTATGGAGTTGAAATACTGAAGAGATTTGACATGTTGGAATGTAAATCCATGAACACACCCATGGAAACAAACTTGAATCTCATGGTTGATACTTCATCAGAGTTGGTTGATGCTACTCTGTACAGACATATTATTGGTTTGTTGATGTATCTGATGAATACCATGCCACATATATGATTTTCTATGAACACCTTAAGTCATTATTTGGTGGAGCCCATACGTGTTCACCTTGTAGCTGCAAACCATGTGATGAGATACCTTAAGGGTACATTGGATTATGGTCTCTTTTATATTGGATATCATGACTTCAGAATTTGTGGTTATACTGATTTAGATTGGGATGGAAGTGTCTCATATAGAAAGAGAACTTCAGGATGTTGTTTCGGTTTGGGGTCAGCCATGACTTGATGGAAAAGCATGAAGCAATCTAGTATTTCTCTTAGCACAAGAAAAGAAGAATACATTGCAAAATTTTCTGCCAGTTGTGAATCCATATGGCTTCGGAATTTGTTGACAGGTCTGCTCGATCCAGAGATGGAAGCCACCATGATTCTATGTGATAAATAGAGTTTTATTAAAATGACAAATAACCCATTGTTCCATGATATGTCGAAGCAGATGGAGATCCAGTATCACTACATTTGTGATATGGTGCAGAGGGGAGTTGTAAATATCCAACATGTGGGCACATATGAGAAAGTTGGAGATGTGTTGACCAAGCCTCTGTCTTGTGTGAAGTTTGAGTACTTCCAATACAATATTGGTGTAGTCTGAAAGGACCTCCCTTGAAAGGGGGAGTGATGTTGATGATACTATGGTATCCTGACCAAAACTCAGTAGCTCTATTAGGATTTTATATCCTAGGGGATTGATCATCCCTGGACAGATCCCGAAGGTCTAGTAAGGGCGGTCTATCAGGGTACTTGTGCATGTCTATGCCAAATATGGTCAATAGTGGTAGCTCTGTTAGGATTTCATATCACATGGAATCTTATGATTCTTGGGAAGGTCCCGAAGATCCGTTAACGACGATCTTTAGAAGTACCACATGGTAGCTTGTCAGGATTTTATATCCTAGAGAATATTATGATTCCTGGAAAGATATTGAAGGTCTGGTAAGGACGGGTTGTCAGAGTACCAAATTCTTTTTCATTGATACACCTGACTCATTTTGTTTCCATATGTTGATGATGTTGTTTCAACCTTGTGTTGTTGTTGATGATGTTGTTTCAACTTCATGTTGTTGATGATGTTGTTCTAGCCTTGTGTTGTTGATGATGTTCTTTCAGCCTCATGTTATTGATGATGTTTTACCATCTTTGTGTTGTTGGTGATTATGTTGTTATAGCTTCATGTTATTGATGTTGATGTTTCAGCTTCATGTCGATGATGATGATGATGGCATTACTCTAGCTCCATGATGTGAATGATGATGAGAAAAACTTTTGATGATTTGTAGATGTTCCAAACAGTGCTCCACATGTTGATTATGATGTTTCCCTCTCTTTCTCTTGATGATGATGTATTGGGTCGTGTCAGTAGAATACCCTTATCGTTAAGGGGGAGTGTTGAAATATTGTAACTTCGAAGAATATTCTGATTATATTTGAGTTATTATTTTATAGATCAAATACCCTTTTGTGGATTGGTCATGTTGGATCTTGTATAATACCAAATCCCCTTTTGTGTATTGGTCAAACCATATTTATATGGTGGTATTTGTAAAGTCAGACCCTAGTATTTATAAAGTGGTTTTAACCACTTCTAGGAGAAGTCGGCCCTGAGAAGTGAATATACATAACCCTATAACCTCCTCAACTAGTATTTATGTGTGAGGATGGTGCCTCATTTCAACACACTTACACTCACTCATCTAGTGCACATATCTTTAAGGCAGTTGTAGTTGCAGGAGGAAGGAGAAGAGAGGTGCATGCTTAGTCTTAGTTTATTCTTGGTGTTTTGGTATTAGTCTTGGCATTGTATTGGAAATATATTATTGAGGAAGTTTTGCTGGGTTTTCTCCCACATGAGAGTTTCCCAAGATAAAATATTGTGTACCTTGTGATTGTGTTTCTTTTAGTGATCCTCTTTATTTTTTTGTTTTAGAAATGAATTGAATGCTCATGTAATTTGGAAATAACCTAATAACAACATTAAAACTTAAAATGAATCACATCACTTGTTTCTATAGATATATGTGTCAACCCCCTAGATAATCGAGGAGCGCGTCTAGGTTCTTGGAATATATACCTACATAATCACCATTTTCTTGAGCTCGTTGGTATACTCTTGCACTCTTTTCCCTTGCATTTACCTAAAGTGATCGCAACAAATTCACTGATCATATACATACCCAATTGGGTAGAATTGGAAATTTCTAAATTTTTTAAACAACTCCCACTTAGTTAGTGGTGGATCATTTTTATACCTTTATTTTTTATACCGCTATAACCTTCTAGATTTGAGGAGTTGCCATGAGATCATATTAGGTTAGGCTGGATATGATCTATCATGATCCTTAGAACATATGTATGTCTCATTGTTCATCAAATTTCAAGCTTTGAACCTATATCTAAACCTCCTCCATCATTATATAAAATAAGGGAAAATCTGGGGGTAAGGGAGCTCAATTTATAATATCTTTATGCTGCCAAAATAACTAGAGAGATACTCTTGCTATAGTCTTGATATTTCAGATTGGTATCATCATATTTGACATAGAGGTATAGTTGGAAGGTACCTCAATCCTCTCAAGATAACACATGCTATGTTCTACTTTATTACATTTAATATATAGATCTATGGTTTTCCCCCCCTCCAATTGGTATTATCTATATTATTCCACGCTTTATATTGGTAGATATGATTTAATCTTGAGAGAATTAGATTAGATCTATTTGTAAACTAGATTTATTTAAAGTTAAGCAAGGTTGAGAAGGTTACATGGTGTTGTGTGTGTGTGCAAGAAATTGATTGAAGGATCTATAGTGAAGACGTGGAGCTGCATCAACCTAGATATGAGAAGACAACTGCCAGGTAGAGGTAAGACACATTATCCTCTCTTATTAGTATAGAGTGGACCTACAAACTAGATATAGAATAAAACCCATTATGTTATATCAATGGTCTATCTCTGATATTTTTTATATTAGTGAGAGAGCCCACTTATTTGTCAAGGATATTCCTCTACAAAAATCACCCTCTAGCCTAAGTGTCTCCATGTCACTTTCCCACTAGGTTAGTGCATGACCCTCTAGTTTTAATTGAGAAAAGTAAATATTCTACTCTTATTTTATGTTATGGACACTAAAATACATTTCTAACTATTGTAGTGAATTATTCAACTTGACAACATCAATCTCACCTCGATAGAGCTTGTTGTCCACTTTCACTTCAATTTTAAACAAAGGTTGTGAAGGAGTGATGGAACTAGAACTTGGTTTCTCTTTCTCAAGCTAGTTTTTCGAATCCGTTTTTGGTTCTTTACTATCTCTCAATTTCTCTTAGAGCCATGAACCTTCCCAAAAGTTCCAATATTGTTCATTGGATCCCCCATGAGGAGGGCCATGTTGTGAGCAATATCAATGATTTTATCTTCTAGCCTTGAAAATCTCTCTTTTTCCACATACTGAGCATTTTTATGACTTGATTAATCCACCATGGCAAGGGATCCATGACTTCCTTCTTAATTCAATTACTAGATCTTGCAACTTCCCACAAAAAACACAAAGAAAATTTCTCTTATACCAATATGATCTATAAAATTTTGTGGATATTCCTCTGGAATAGTTCATCACAACAGATCTTGAAATATTCTAAAATATTTAATTATTCAATTTATTTCCTTAGATATCAAATTTATTATCAATACCTTAGTGTTCAAATTTATGAAATCACTGAAATTTGAAAATGAAAGAACAAACAAATGAACACACCATCCACATAGATGAGCCGAAAGATATGACCTCAAAAACCTAATGCAAGAGAAAACCCATATAGAAGGTGAGGCATATGATCTTCTCTCTTTTCTTCATTTATGAAATGCAAATACAAAGAAAGGGCCTCTCTTTATGGAGTTTCCTATGATAGTTTGGCCTAAATGACCACTATAGAATATTATACCACATATGTTATGCTTTCAAATCCCACTCCTAGATGCTCTTCTAAACCATGGAACCAGTATAATGCGAAAATAATGGAACCCCTTCTCTTCCTGGCAGCCCAATATTTAACATATCTTGATATCCATATAGGGTCAGGGTTATCATTTTTGCATGCCTCAACCCTCAATTAATGTTAGGGTTTTGGACCTTCTATAATATTCTTGAAATTACATAAGTGAATAACTCCACATGTGTGAGTAATGGAGCCTAATGTGGCATTCACTTGATATCATGGTGGTCAACAATGTCGGTCAACTTACAGAGGGGGAAACTTCCACATATGAAATCTTATTGAGGTATTTTTTGCACCATTAGAAATATCTTGATGTGAAGGATAATGTGAGTGGGTCGAAATCTATGCTCACAAAGTTTTAACCCAAAAAAGTGTCATTTGATGTGTCGAACTGGATTTGGAAGGCTTTAGACCCCAAATCTCCAAACTTTCACCTACCACTAAAATGGGCCCTGCAATTCAAGTTCTCAAAATTTTCCACCCAGAAAGTATCAATATGGATGAAAATTTATATAATGATCCATTCTAGGTCAAACAATTGGAGTAAACTTCTATGAAAAAATTGCCTAAGGTGTAATCTCCTTAATAAAGAAGAGAATCATCCAAGGGATATGAAACCAATATCACCTACTTTCTCCAACTACCATGAGCACTTCCCACTTGTAGTCACCTACTAGGATCCTAGAAATAGTCACTAAGGATGCCACTTCGTAATTGGTATCTAGGGGAACAACTCATGATTCAAGATTTCGTATTGGGAAGGAGATATAGGTCAAGTCCTGTAACTACAAATTGTAAAAGAAGGCATCACCTTGAGGAACATGCCAACTTATCATGAAACCCCCAATACCACACCCTCCCACTGATCAAAGTGTAAGGGGATAATATCAACACTTGAATCAGTTGGACCTAGTGCTTGAAAGTTTTGTGAGAGGCACTTTACCAACAAATACTTTTCATTATTAATGGAATTTATAAATATTTAATTAGTCCTAGTTTTTCTTTGGTGGTCTTATATAATATACTCTCCAACCTACACCAATTTCATACAACCTAGACTATGTTGGTTTTCTGACAAGAAAACGAGTCTAGTTATTTTTAAATTATGTTTATTTTAGTTTTTTTTCTTCATTGAATAAGGGGTGTGTAATGTAACTCTTATGATGTTTATATATTTAAGACTTGATAGGAAATAAACAAACTGTCAATTGTAACATGCACAACATGCACATTTATCTTTACTTTTGAATGAAACAATGCAAACCTTGAAACTACTCTAAATTTTCACAAGAGAAGAGGAGACATATATAAACTTTCCAAGGCAATGTAGATCTATTTTTCATATTCCTAATATGTCCTTTTTGAAAACAAAGATAACTTGGAAATGCACATTTTTAGTATTCACTTCAAAAAAATGCCTAAAAGAGAAAAGTGTTTTTTTATTTTTCTTTAACTCTTTCCAACTTCAAATGAAATATTAAACAACCAAGAAGAAGTCATATTCATAGTACAGGATCATAAAGACCCTTATCTCCAGGGAACCCAAAACTCAAAAACTATGTTTTAAGTTGTAAAAAAAAAGTTATTCACCTACAAGATATGATCATTGATTTTTAACCAACAACCCATGAGCATGTGTATGTTTGTAACTTTCTTAAAGACATATTATGACCATCTATTACTATTATTGATAATAGTCATGATTGAGAGATGAAATATGCCAAAAAACTAACTATTAACCCAAAAATCCAAAAAATTCTCAAT
This sequence comes from Picea sitchensis, assembly GCA_010110895.2. NCBI lineage: Eukaryota > Viridiplantae > Streptophyta > Pinopsida > Pinales > Pinaceae > Picea > Picea sitchensis. The sequence continues at coordinate 520 of SNQJ01S0185505.1, read as the reverse complement.
CCTAAAGAAACTCATGAAATACTAACACTATGTACAAATTGAAACAAAATTCTAACTAGAAAAATATCAAAGAAAAAAAAACAAAACATAGAGAATTAAATGAAATCTACCTAGTATGGTCACTATTTTGTTGATGGGGATTTTACCTACACCAAAGTAGATATTTGGTGAGTGGGTTGAGCTCACCAACAAATAGTGAGATATACCACTACTTCTCTTTCCCTAGGGTTAATATTCATTACTTGAAATGTAGCAATGAATATATAAATAAATATTGTTTTAACCATCAGTTTTCCTTCACCGAGTGACTAACTTGGTTGATATAATTTCATCTCCAAAATATTTGACAACCTACACAAAGATCAAATAAACACTTCCTTTCTCATTTCCAAATTGGCATTCCAAATAAGTGGTAATATATGCAAAATATAATACCCTAACTAATATTTAGATAAATTAAACTCCTACCAATCCTATCATTCATGCATGACAATCTTTGACAAAATACACAAGTAATGCG